>OY757931.1:82190834-82220834 GCA_963585895.1 Sepioteuthis lessoniana | reverse complement strand
CTTGTGGTGGGTGCCACACGTGGTTTGGGGAGGGTGGAAACATTGTCATAGAAAGATTGTGCCTCTCTCTTCCTTATGTCGAAAAACCTTTAACTCAAAGGTAATAAAACGTTTTGTACCTGAACTAAGAAGTCATAAGTGTTTTTTTGTGTTTCAGGATTCCTATGTTATCTATATGTGCATTATGGACATTATGAATGTTTTGCGTACCGGTATGAATATGTCTATTTCACGTAATCATGTATGGCTACGTAACATAATGACTGATGTTTAAATTTTAATGTAAATAAAGAGTACATGTATATCATGCGGCTACACAATCATCCGACAAAGCCAATATTATATCTGTTGTGTTTACTACTCATCCATATATATGAATGTATATACATAAAAATTCATATATGCTTCTTTTTCTTTCTAATGCATACATACATATATATATATATATATATATATATATATATATAGTGTATTTAGATAAGATATTTTCTTTTGGCATATTTAATTAATGATGACAGGCAATGATCTGGAGTTTGATTTTTTATTAGCTTTTTCTCGTTTGCAAATGCGGTTTTGCAAATGAGAATGAAGACTGTTTAATAATTATTTAAAATCTCTGATACTATAGCCTAAGTACATGGACTTTCAATCTTCGTTTGTCATTATAGAGGACATGAGTGGGACCATACCATAGATTACGAGATGTGTCATGTGATCAATGAATGTTTTGAATTAGACCATTCATTGCATTCAGTTGACACCATATTTGAATAAGCAGTCTGTTGGTACTGATCCGAATGTGTAGAATTTAGAGATCAAGATCATATGAATAGGAATTGCTAAGGCTATGAAACTATGCATCAGTGTCGGATACATTTAAATATTTTAGCTTCAAGATTAAAAGAAGCTTTATTAAGTATTGGATGCTTGTTATTTTTTTCATAAAAATGGCTTGTCTGTCATCTTTAATGAAATATGCCTATATACACACATATATATATATGTATATATATATATATATATATATATAAATTGGTTCTGTAAGGGTACTTTGGGTGGTGTAATGGTTAGCAAATCGGACTAGCAAACCTTCATGAGTGAGTTCAAGTCTTATTTGGTTCCTAATTCATACAGCCTTGTTCTACATGTAAGCAAAAAAAAAAAGAAGCTTAATGAATTACTAAATTGATCCTTTAAATATATTGGTTCTTAGAAATTGATTTTAATAAATCATTAAGATTGAGATGGGTTCAATCCTAACTGTATGCTTCCCTATTTGTTGATCTTACACTGTAAGTAGATGAACTGATAGAACATTTACAATTATGATAAATGTATGGTAAATGGATTAGATAAATTTCTTGAACGATCATTGTTTAATATAAACTTGTGGATCTCTGGATCTCTTCTATGATTATCATCATCATCATTCTCATCTGATCATTTGAATTCATTTAATATTCTTTTTCTTTTCCTCTTCTTCATTTTTCTTGATGTTTTCTTTTTTTTTTGCATAACTGATTTTTTTCTTCTTCTTCATTTTGTACATTGCATCATTTTTCTTCTTTGTTAGATTTCCTTCTTTTTTTGCTTCATTTTCTTTTCTTTGTCTTTTTACCTACATGGACATGCATATGTATAAGCATATATACATTTCTTCTTCTTCTTCTTCTTCTTCTTCTTCTTCTTCTTCTTCTTCTTCTTCTTCTTCTTTAAATTTATAATTCTTAATATTCTTTTGAAATAAGACACATATTACTTGTTAATCTGCTTTCTTTCTCTGCTTTTCTTTCGCATGATGATGATGATGATGATGATTATTCACATCATCATCATCATCATTCCCTTATTCATCTAAAAAGTTTGTTGATTTGAAAAATGTATCATCAGATTCATTGTTTTTCTTGCATGTGTCAATTTGAAAATCATATCAGCATTTCATCCACTTTATAAGCAAATACATTTGCCAAGTTATTAAAGAAAATCTAAATTTATTTATATATATGCAATCATAGATTTTAAACAAACTTAGAAAGATCTATGTGTATCTTCTTCCATATCTATTTCTATATATCTATCTATATATGTATCAATATTTTATATCATGCATATAATAGATAAATATATATATATATATATTATATAATGAAAATATATTTCTATTGAAATATATTTGCTTTCATCAATAAAACTATATTTGTGCACATATATATATTTACATGCATATGTATATATGTGTATGTGTGTGAGTATATATATATATATATATATATATATATATATATATGTGGGGGGGGTATGTGTGTACTGAGCATAAAACAGGTAATTTATTCATTCACATATGTACAAAACCCAATAAATATCAAATCTGATATATATTGAATGCATAAACTATCCTCTCACATGCACATCTATCTATCTATCTTTCTATCTATTTTCTCTTTTTGTCTCTGTGCATCTGCATTTCACTTTCCTTATATATATATATACACACGCACTGACATACATATACATTGAGAAACACATAGCAATACACACATACTGACATGCACATACACACACATGTATATATATATATATATATATATATATATATATATATATATATGGTCGAGGTGATTTAATAAATAATATGAATTCAATTTATAGAGTTAGCCGTAGAAAGCATGATTTAGAGTTGAAACTTTTTGAAGGAAATCATGTCCCTGAAGACAGTCACAATGACCTTCTTTATTGATTACTGTGCCTGGAACTTTTTATTTACCAGAGACTTAATACGTTTCTACTCCATGGGCTGTCTTTTTGACTCAAGCCCCTTGAGGTAAACCTTTGCTTAGTCAATTTGTTAGGATTTTTTTTATGCACATCCAACATTCTTCTGTAAATTTCTCATGGTTTGCACTTCTTAGCAACCAAAAATTTAATGACAGAACTCTTTTTAAGTTTGGTGCACTCTATTTGATTTGACACCATTTTGTATTGCCTCAAAACAAATATTTTGGTGAGATTAGGATAATTTTTGCTATAAACTAATTCCACGTAAAGTGGAGTTTCCATTTATTTTGCTTTTTTAAAAAATATTCTTTTTATCTATCGGACTTCCTTTTTATATATAATTATGTGTTGATATGAATTTGTTTGTTAACAGTAGAAGTTTCTGTTTGTCACTTTGTGAGAGGTGTTTTGATAATAGATCAGAGTGTAGCATTTATATCTAAAGAAAACTTCCAAAGTATATTGCAAAAAAAAAAAGAAAACAAGAAAACACAAGAAAGAAATTTAATTGAAATGCAAAAATATGTTTTTATGTCTAATTTTCATTATTTTGAATTCCTTTTTAAGCGTTGTTATATCTTTCACTATTTTAAAGTATAATGTTTTTCCCTTGCATAGTTTTAAAAATAAATTTGGTTTTCTATAGGAACTGGTTCTACATTCCAGTCCTTGGCAAAATTACCTGTGATTGACACTTAGATCTTAGAACTAATGTAAGTGAGTGTAACCAAGTCTCACCAAGACAGGTAAGCATAGATTAACATTTTTGTTGTGGCAACATGCTTCCACTTCTTATAAAACTAGGAAAATCCCAAACAGTTTTCCCAGTTTTATAAGAAGTAGTAGTGTGTTGCCTCAACAAAAGTATTCAGCTATGGAACCTCTTTCTGGGTGAGGCTTCTAACCTTTTGAATGTCCAAGTATATATAATTCACTCAAATCAATCTATATATAAGTAATTCCATCATTTCTGACCACTAGTATATATATATATATATATATATATATATATATATACATATATATGTGTGTGTGTGTGTGTGTGTGTGTGTGTGTGTGTGTACATATATATTAATATATTTACTGCAATATATCTATCTATATGTATGTATATATATGTATGAATATATATGACTAAACATATTAATGTGTGTGTATGTACATTTATATATTGATGTATATATCCATTTGTTGATATATAACTATTTCCTTGATGGGGCAAAGTAGGAAATGACAATTTTCAAAAATGCTTCCAATTGCCAATTCTTGAGAAAATCCATCTCTCTTATGTTTGAGAAAGAATGTACATTTTCACCCTCCAATTACCGGCACTTAAGAAGAATGTTCAAACAAATAATCCTTGTAAATCCTTCAGGCAAATTTAATTCTGGAACTTTTTTCTTCTTCTTCTGATTCCTTCTTTTGTGTTGCAGAATTGATGCATTTAGATTCAGTTTCTCAAAATGGAAAAATATTTGTTAAGGCCTGACAAAATTATTTTCACTAAAATATATTTTTACATTCACACTGAATGCAGATAAAGTCATTATTTGTTTTCAAGGGGAAAATTCCCTGGTGAATATGTATAGGATTTTAAAATTTTGTTGCTTCACTCGTTGACATATGATTTTTTAATGTCCCAATATTCTTTAACAGATATTTTTTCCTTTTCTCTTATGGCAAAATAAGGAGTCTCTTGGATATGGCAGCAAGTCTTCTCAAGTCTCCAGAACTCTTCTCAGTATTCTAGCTGATCTTGATTATGCAGTAGTCTGGATGGTCCCTACTTGTCTTCCAATTTCTAAGTCTTCTAGTTCTTTTTTCAATCCTTTGGGATTGCTCTAAGTGCACCAATTACAATTGGTATCACAGCTACCTTTATATTCCATAATTTTCAAATTCTCTAGCAAGGTTTGGATATTTATCCCTCTTTTCCCTTTCCTTTTGATTTTACCCTGTAGTCTGCTGGGATGGCAAATTCCACTACTTGGCATGTTCTCTTTTTCTTGTTGACAATCACTAAGTCTGGTGGTCTGGTTGAGATTTGGTGATCTGTTTGTATGTCTAAATCCCAGAGAAGTTTGTATGTCTCATTTTTCAGGATGGATCCTGGATAGTGCATACACCGCTTGTTTGTATTATCATTATTATTATCATTATTATTATTTACTTCTTGAGAGTTTTTCACATCAGTATTAGCTGATTGTTTGTCACTGGAGTTTGAGTGACAGCAAGTCTCCTCAAGTCACCACGACTCTTCTCAGTATTCTGGCCGTTCTCAATAATGTAGTAGTTTGGATGGTCTCCACTTGGCCGTCAACTTCCAAGTCTTCCAGTCCCTTTAGTTACTGTTTCAAACGCACCAGTTATAATTGTTATAATTGTCACATGCATATTCCATAGTTTTTTCAATTCTCTAGCAAGGTCCAGGGACTTATCCTTCTTTTCACATTCTTTCAGTTTTATTCTGTGGTCAGTTAGGACAGCAAAGCGATTTTTTTTTTGTTGATTATTACATGGTCTGGTCTTCTGGCCAAGATTAGGTGATCCCTGTGTATGTCAAAGTCCCATAAGAGTTTATGTATGTCATTTTCTAGGAGAGGTGCTGATCATTATCATTATTATTATTATTATTATTATTATTATTATTATTATTGTTATTATTATCTTACTCATTTGAGACTTTTTCACACCAGCATTAGCTGATGGTTTTCTACAAGAGTCTGAGTGAGAGCAAGTCTCCTCAAGTCTCCTAGATTCTTCTCAGTATCCTGGCTGATCTCAACACTGCTGTAGTTTGGATGGTCTCCATTTGTCCTCTTATTTGTAGTGCTCCAGTCTCTAAAGCAATCGTTTAGTAACTGTACTAAGCACATTAATCACAATTGGTATCACTGTCACTTTCATGTTCCATAGATTTTTCAGTTCTCTAGCAAGGTTTAGGTACTTATCTCTATTTTTGCTTTTTTTTCACTTTTACCCTGTAACCTGGTGGAATGGCAAAGTGTGCTATTCAGCAGGTTCTCTTTTTTTGTTGACTATCACTAGGTCTGGTTTTCTGGATGAGATTAGAAGCTCCGTTTGTATCTCAAAATTCCAAAGAATTTTGTGTGTCTCATTTTCTAGGATGCATTCTGGGTTGAGAATTCACCATTTGTTTGTATGATCAAATTTAAACTTTTTGCCCAATTTTCAATGGATCATCTTCCTCATCCAGTCATATTATGATGATATTTGCATAGTGTCACTGCTTTGGCAATTCCTATTTATGTGATCCTGATCTCTGAATTATACACATTCGGATCAGTACCAACAGACTGCTTATTCAAATATGATGTCAACAGAATGCAATGAATGGTCTAATTCAAAACATTCATTGATCACATGACACATCTCGTAATCTATGGTATGGTCACACTCATGTCCTCTATAATGACAAACGAAGATTGAAAGTCCATGTACTTAGGCTATAGTATCAGAGATTTTAAATAATTATTAAACAGTCTTCATTCTCATTTGCAAAATCACATTTGCAAACGAGAAAAAGCTAATAAAAAATTAAACTCCAGATCATTGCCTGTCATCATTAATTAAATATGTCAAAAGAAAATATCTTATCTAAAAACACACTATATATATATATATATATATATATATGCATGTATTATAAAGAGAACGAAGAATATGTGGATATATATGTATATACGTTTATATATAAGGATGTTAATAACAACAATAGAGATAATATTGGCTTTGTCGGATGATTGTGTAGCCACTTGGTATACATGCACTCCTCTTTATTTAAACTTAAATCTAAATGTCAATCACGATACTTTGAGTGTGTGTGTGTGTGTGTGTGTGTGAAAAAAACAATATATTCAAAGTATGCATTTAAGTTAGCTTAAAAGGATTCCTATTTTATTTCATCTGAGAGATGATTATATACATTACAATTATATTAAGTACAAAAATATGTCTTCACAATCATTTTAAACAGCTGAACGCATTATACATTGTTGTAGTATCAATGTTGTAAAAACTAGTGCACTAATGAAGTGAAAAAGTATCTTAAACATAATTCCAAAAAGGTTTTTTGACCTATCAAAAATGACCTTAATAGATACTTCCACTCCAATTTAGAGCAGATTTGGGAGTTTTATTTAGTGACAAGACACTCTTTTTTGGTGCCGGTGGGATGTAGCCTCTTATCAGGTTATGAAGTTCATGCATTCTGATCTCTGTTGAGAGGACAATCAAAATTTAAATGAAAATGGACATTGTAGTAGACAAAGCATCATTTAATTTTATAATGAATGATTGCCTTATTTTTCAAACTAATCATATTGTAGCAAAGATCTTCATCAACATTTTAATCCAGTTTTAAATGATAATAATAAACTTTTTGTATTTTAAATGAAAAAAAGGAAATAATGAGTTTCACAGGTTGACAGTTCAAAAATTTGCAACAAACAATTTGCAAGAAAAGATTTTTCAACAAACCATTTGCAACAAAACATATTTCAACAAACCATTTGCAACAAAACATTTTTCAACAAAGCATTTTCAACAAGACATTTTTCAACAAAATATTTGCAACAAAACATTTTTCAAGAAAACATTTGCAACAAAACATTTTTAACAAACCATTTGCAAGAAAAAATTTGCAGCAAAACATTTTTCAACAAAACATTTTTCAACAAAACATTTGCAACAAAACATTTTTCAAGAAAACATTTGCAACAAAACATTTTTCAACAAAACATTTTTCAACAAACCATTTGCAACAAAACATTTTTCAACGAAACATTTGCAACAAAACATTTCAATAAACAGTGAAACCCACTTGACTGACAAACCAAAAAAGCTTTTGTTTGTTTTTTTTTTTAAATGCTAGGAAGTAAAAAGTGAAAAGTGGAAAGAAATATATAAAATCTGCTAAATGGAAAATATTGACTCTTTCTTGAATTAATTAATTACTAATTTATTTATTCAATCTGAACCACAACTACTCTCGCCTCCTCTTGGCCTACCCTCCTTTTTATTTCATGAAGCAATCAAATTTGTGAGAGAAAATTTATTGTGTAATTGATTTGATAATAAAATTAAATCGGATCACAAACAGTTTCAATGCCTTCCAGCTAAATCTAATAAGGCACATGCACTTTTTAGCTTGATTTTTCTAAGGTTGAAAGACCGGATTTCTGTGGACATATCTTGAGCTTTGTTGTACTCGCAAGTATGGCCCAGTAGACAGAGTATACAACAGTGGTCTTTGAGGTATACATGGCTGATACTTAATTCCTGATTTGATTGATAATTACATTTTGATGAAAATATCAAGCTTTTATCAATGAAACAACTTTGCTTTGATTAATATGAAAACTCTCCCTTCAAACTATTTAGTAAGCAATTATGAATTTATCTTCATAAACATTCATACCGTTCAGATTAGATTTGGAAAAATCTATTTCTCAAGCCATTGAGAGTTAGTTTTATCCTCAGTAAAAGCTCCTGAAATATACATATGGTAACTGATTAGTAAAGTATTTTATTTTTTAACAGAGGAGACAGAAATGTGTCAACGAAGTTGGGCGGGGCTGTAGAATATGCCACCTGCATCTCTGCAGAAGAGTAAGAACCCCCTCCGCCAACAGCAACAAGTGTCCTAGATATGACACAACACTATCTGATGGTTAGGCTCCAATCCTAAAACTTTGGAGAATGTGGCATACCCCTTCATTGCCATTACTTCCAGGTCCACTCTGACTCTGAGTGGTAGCACCTGATAGGGTCTTATCATTTGGTCAAGTCGAATTATTTGACATTTAAACTCTATGCAAACAATAGGTAGTGACACATAGCAATACATTGAACAATCTAACAGTGTGCAAATGAATGCGTAATATTGAATAAAATTATTAGTATTAAATAGCAGTATTTGAAACTCTTTAACAGTCTGCCTAAATTGAATTATTAGTAATACATAGCAATACTTGAAACAATTTGACTGTATGCAAATGAAGGAATTGTGTTGTAAAGAATAATTTGTGTTAAATAGCAATACTTGTAACCACTTCACTGATTAATATTGATTAGAATACGTAGTATTTGATAGCAATTATTGAAACCATTTAACTGTGTAGAAACAATTATAATACTAGTGTGCAAATAAATTACTTCTAACTTATGTAAAAATGAATTTACTTACAAACTGTGTGCAAACAAATGACTGATGTTAATCTGTGACTGTAATATAGTATTACTTGAAACCATTTAACTGCCTGCCAAAATAAGTGAGCTCAGATTTTTTAAAAATTTTCTCGACAAAATGTGTTTACAAATCATAAATATTTGATATATATGTATAAAGAGGATTTAGCATTAAATAACCTACAATGATTGAGATGCCATAAAACCTAACCAACCAACCAACCAACCAACCAACCAGAAACATTTGTCAGAGATGCATTTTTTAACAAGAAATATTCAAATATGTTGAAAATGAATGTTGATTTATAAATAAGGTTTACCATCGTATAAAATAAGTTTGAGATGAGATAGAATAATGTAACTGGTATCAAAATGCATTAAAAAGATCGATGGAGGGGTTTCCATGATGTAATGGCTAACATGCTGGACTGCAAAATTGTAATCAGCAAGTTTGAATTTTTATCATGCAGTTCAGTTCACTTTTGGATTAACGGCATTAGTAAAGGCATGAACCCTCTAATTCTCTTGCTATGGGTCAAATAGTTGTGCTATTCTTCTTCAGGAATGACCTTGGTATTAGATAATTCATGAAGGTTGATATGTCATTAAAGCAAAAAACAAAAAACAAAAAAGATTGATTAATATATAAGGTGATCAATCCTATAAAACAAGATTTAGACCTGATAGAATAATCAAACTAGTATCAAAAGGTATTAATTAGATTGATTGATAAATAAGGTGATCAATCCTATAAAACAAGATTTAGATTTGATAGAATAATGAAACTGATTTCAAAATGAAATAAATTTATTTATTTTCAAAGTTACAAGTTTGATTCTTGGTAAAGTTGTTATTTTGTGTGAAACATTTTATTTTAAATGTTTTATGTAATTTTTTTTATTCTCATTAAGAAAGTTGATGTTTTACTTTGGATTCAACTGCACACAGAAACTTTAACTTCAACATCAGGTAAAAAATGGAGAAGTCTTCATGGGGTAGTGCTCACAAGGTCATGGCTAAAAACCTCAAAGTGAAGGAGTTCAAACTCCAGTTGTACTATTATGTTCACTTTTGGATTAATACCCATCAAAAATGTTTGAAATCACTTATCCTCCAGTTTTGGGTTAAATAGTATCATTGCGGTTCTTCTATTTGGAAATCTTTGGCATTAATAACTCACAAAAGTTGATACACCATTAAACATAGAAACCAAACCAAACCAAACTGATAAAAAGTGTTGAACTTTTAATGTCTCTTTCAGGAAACTGTTACTGACTGCATTTGAACAGAACTGGGTTTAGGCTTACCTGATCTTGCCTGATTATCAAGGTTCTTGTCATCTGAGCAAACGTCCTTGAACCATTTGGTTACTGCACTATGATAAACTGCACCTTCACCTTTTGCACAGTGTAACACTATCATAGTGTTACAAGTTGACTGGTGATATTAAATTAAATACTTAGGACTAATTGAAATAATTTGTTGAAGATTAGTTATAGTCTTTTGATAAGGCAGTGTAGAAAAATATAATATTGTGGGGACTAAAAAACAAGGGACACGGAAAAGGAGTAACCTGCCCCTGGACAGTTGTTTACAGTGCCTGGTTCTGGAACAGACGGTTTTCTATGACCCTCTAGCTAAGAGGAGCAAATGACATTCCACCAGTCGGTGAGATCTTGAACTTTACTGTTTCTGTATTTATGTATGCCGTACTATATATATGTTTGTTAACATAAATGTAAAATGTGTTAATTGTATTTGGGCTCAGCTTTCTTTATTTTGTGTAAAAAGCATGTTCAGTTTGATGGATTCACTAATACATATACATTGTTAGTTAATCCCATGAAACCTAACAATAATAATAATAATAATAGTAGTCATAATGGATTCACACCTGGTGACACCAACCACTAGAATGGGTTTAGTTGAAAGGACAAGCCAACAGTTGACAAGGACACCAAGATTGTTTGGGTCAAATTGGTCGATCTGGGTTTTGATTGTCGGGATAGAAAAGCAAAATTTTATTTCAAATTCTAATGTCAACCAAGGGCAAATCTATGGAAAATTATGGCTAAAAGCCTGGCACAAGGCCATTAACACAATATTAGAATATTATTGAGTGGCTCACCAATCAAAGAAAAGCATGGTGGAGCTTCTTCCCATCCCCAGGATGTGCAATGCAGGGCCATAGTTTTTAATTGGCTATCTGGTTAAACATGGGCCTCTGAGAGGGGCTTCTCTACCCCACCGATGATTATGCTATGGGGCCATTGATCCAGTGTTTCGATTGGCTAGCCAATCAGAGCCATGTATTCAGGGATGTGGACCCCCATAAAAGAAGATCCCAAAAAGGGAATAGGAAGATCAAAGGCTGGTTCAGCAGACCAAAGACTAGAAGCCCTTGCCACCCACTTTGCCACTACAGCCACTTTATCCAGAGTCCTAAACGTGACCATTTCAACAAAAATTTATTTGCTCAAGAAATACTTGAGGCTAACTGTTATCGCCAGTCAACTTATTATTTCTTACTCCAATCTGAAACTGTTATAGATGATTTTTAATCATCGTATTATGAATAAATGCTGTGTTATTTACAACTGTTAACAAGTGTTCCTGAATTATTGAGGCAGTTAACCAGCTAACAGCACCAGTAAAGTTGGCCATCTTCTGATCCAGCCGGAACCAAGAGAAGTCCAAATCAGCTCTTCCCCAACTTTCCCGTGGAACGAACAACACAACGTGGGCACAGAAATCCAGGCTAGCAAATTCACCAGGGACTTTGATCTATAAGTGGCTCACAGCACAAAAGCAAATAATTTTGCTTGTGTTATGGCTCAGTTAAAACTTCTAAATCATAATTTCCTGTCTTAAACTACATTGTACATTCATCTCTATGGATTTCAAATCATATATAGAGTGAAGCAATTTATAATGTATCAGTGATTTTTACTTGATTTGGCTTTGTCTAAAAAATATCTGGGACACTGATGTTCAGCAAATATAAAACATTCCACTTAGGCAGAAACATTTTTCAAATAAAGTGCATAACTTTATATTTGTACACAAAATGATATAAGTTTTTATTTTATTTCTTTATTTTTAATAATCTCTTCACTTTTGAGATTTCTGGAAATAAATTAAGTTTTTCTTCAAATGTTAATCTAATAGCCAATTTTTTCCATAAAAACAAACTGATACAGATAAAAAATCATTAAAAAAAACAAAACAAAGAAAAAAAAACAATGCAAAAATCAGAAAAAGATAAGAAGATAATTTTTAAGCTGAAAAAATGTTTTGAGTTCTGAGATAAATTATTTGTAATTATTCCATGAATTATTTTGATGCTAATATGAATGTACATGTGAATAGCTTTTTCAATGATTTTTTTTTATCGAGGCTTCCTGTTCATCTTCAAAACATTTCTTTTGCAAGAAATCACATTATAATTTAATGTCGAATGAATTCATCTATTTATTAAGTAATGCTAAACACTCATCAAAGCATGCGTATATTTCCATTTATTATAAACCAAAACAATAAAAATAAAAAAGTATATATATATATATATATATCTATAGTCATCCAAAGACAGATCTGTTTTGTTCTATCAGAACTCACCAGTGTGGCTAGACAGTATCTCCCCGTAGCTGGGATTGAAACCCGGTTGACTGAAACGCCAAGCCAAAGCTTCTAACCATTTAGCTACGAGGAGATATTAGCTACAAAGTACATTTTAAACAGTTATGAATCACAATTAATATTGTTTACATACATCCATTTAACGGCCGCCGAGATCTCAATTCAAATACGAAGAGACTTGCAAAGGCGCTAATGGCAACATGATTACTTCTTCGCTAGAGAACTCAACCCTACGGGGGTAGGGGAGTATATATCTATACTCATCCACAGACAGATCTGTTTTGTTCTATCAGAACTCATCAGTGTGGCTAGACAGTATCTCCCCGTAGCTGGGATAGAAACCCGGTTGACTCAAACGCTAAGCCAAAGCTTTTAACCATATATATATATATATATATATATATATATATATGCATATGTATATTGTATTTATACATATATATATATATATATATATATATATATATATATGGAGGGTGTCTTCGTAGTGGAATGGTTAAAGCAATTGTATGCAGAATCGAAGTAAGCGAGTTTGTACTCCAGTCACGCTATTACATTCACCTTCAGGCAAATACCCTTAGGAAAGGTATGAACCCCCTTATCCTCCCACGTATGGGTTAAATAGTGCCACTACTGTTCTTCTAGGAGAATAGCTTTGGCATTAATTAACCTACAACAGTTGATATGCCATTTAGCAAAGAAACCAAACCAAACCAAACCATATATATATATATATTTTTTTGTTTAAACAAGTAGGTCCACGAAGAGATTTGTATTTTTAAAAAATTCTTTCTTGGGCGGATTTATTTATATACCTATGTATATGTATATGTGTATATATTTATACAAACATGCAGATATATTCATGGTGGCCACTTTATAAATTAAATATCATTTGGGCCAACCCTCTTTTGTCAGATTTATCCTGAAAAGCTGTTAAGTGAAACCTAGGTAAATATTTTCAGCCTCTTTTACATATTTTATATATATATATTTTTTTTCTTTATATATATATATATGTGTGTGTGTGTGTGTGTGTGTGTGTGTGTGTTATCATCATCACCAGTAGGTGTTTTGAGTCCCATCCTGGTCAAAGGTTTTTCCTTATTTCTTCTATGATGACTTTAATTGTGTTATTTTCTGCCATCTTTTCTCAATAAATTTCACTATCTCATCTCACCATTTTTGCCAGACCTTTTTCCACTACGGTTATTTCTTTGGTACCATTCTATAAATATTTTCACTTCTGTTTTAGCTATTTAATAATTTCTGTGATCTGTCTCTGTCTGTCTTTCTGTCTCTCTCTTCATTTGTATGTATCGATGGATAGATATAGATAGATATGAATTTTTCCCAGCTTATTTTACAGCCGGGCAGCATTTTTTGTCTTCGGCTGTGTTGAAAATTTTACAAAGCAGTTTATCATATGTAAACATTTCTTATGTATGATACAAAATTTGGGAAACTGCCAGTATTGCTAAAAACTTGTGCTGACTGGGTGATTTTTTAGAAATGATTTTAAAAAAATGATTTTAACCATCGTCTGAAAATGACTCTGTCTCTTTCTCTGTCTCTCCCTACCCCATATATATATATATATATATACATGTGTGTGTGTGTGTGTTTATTCTGAAAAAATGTTTGACAGAAGGGAAAAAACATGACTTGAAAACTCAAATTTTATTGAGTATTCATATGATATGTTAACATTATATTAAATGAATAAATACTCCTCCAAAGCTTGTTTTTCAAGTCATATATATATATATATATATATATATATTATATATATATATATATATATATATATATATATATATTTGTGTATTTGTGACAGACTGATCTACAACCTTAGGACACTAGCTATAAACAAGAAATTTTGTTTCAATATACAGTTAACTTGATGCTAGTTGATGTTTGATGATTGTCGTTATTACTCTTATCATAAGGTGAAAAGCCCATCCAATTTTATAGATGCAGACCATAAGTTTTTCTATCCCGTGTTCTTCGTGGGTAAATAAGTCACATTAATCAACTCCATGTATATCCTGTACCAGAGCAGCAAATGCTATATGTGTGTGTGTGTGTGTGTGTGTGTGTGCATTTGATTAAATAGGATAAACACTTCTTGAACCTCTTTATAAAAAGATTAACAAAGTTTTCTTTAACAAGATCAATGCTGAATGTAGCAGCCACATGCAAAAATGCCTACAGCACATCTCCTGCCAATTCTTCATCTTATCTCTTGTAAAATTCTTATCTTTTGTAAATTCTCATCCCACTTGATCTTTCTCCTACTTTTTAAATAAATGCATTTGAGTCGTCATTATGTTTGTCATTTCATTACTTGTTCCTCTGATGATAACTCCAGTTGGGGCGGAAAATGCTCTGGAAATATATGACACTTTCTTATATTCATTCCGTCCAAAAGTCAAAAGATTCATATAGAGACATGAACATATGAAAGATAAAATCGTCAAATGTAAAGTGTATGTCCTATTTGACCCAACATGTTTTAATATATATATATATATATATATATATATATATATATATATATATATAAATGTGCATGCGTGTATATGCTTCTGATTTTTTAAAAATAAAATTATGTAAAGACTAATTTCCAATTTGGATATAACAAATACTTTGCAGAAATTACTTAATTGCAATAACTAAGGAATCTTGTCACAATTAAAAAGAAAACATCACAAAAACCTCCAAGATGGGAATTTTATGAGCTATTTTACTTTAGTTGACATTTATTTCTTTGTTTGATTCTGAAATTTATCAGCAAATTAAATGAATGTTGAGTGTTAAGCAATATATTTTACTTTTTAATGGATTTTTCATTCCTTTTAAGTAAAAAGTTGTAAAAAGGGAAAAAGTAAAAGAAAATAAGATTGGTTGTTTGTTTGGGTTTATGGCATATCAACCTTTGCAGGTTATTTAATGCCAAATCCATTTTTATATATATGATAAGTTCTATTTCAAACAATTCTGTCTAGCATAAATACACAGTTTAATTGTCAAAAACATTTCTATTTCAAGCTATTCAGATTAGTCAAACAGTTCTAATTCAAGCAATTCAGTTTAGTATATGTATAGTTTCTCTCTGCATACAGTTAAATGTCAAAACAGTTTTATTTCAAACAATTCAGTTTAGCATAAATACGCAGTTTAGTTCTATTTGATCCATAGATAGGACCCTATCAGGTACTACCACTCCAGGCCAGAGCAGATCCAGGAGCAATGGCAATGAAGGGGTGATCCGCATTCCACCACACTCCAGTATTACAGGAACCTCACCATCAGATTGTTTTGTGTCATATCTAAGACACTTATTGGCAGGGGTCTTATGCAGTTTGTGTATTCTACAGCCCCAGCGGACAGGGCAAGAAAGAAAATAATGATAGTCTTGAAATAATGATGCTATTAAGACAAAGGTATCATTATTTTATGAAGAAATTAATAATCTTTTTCTTTCTTTTCTCTTTCAATGTTGATAAAGTTTTTTCTTTTTAATAACCAGTTTATTTAATGACATAGGCTTTTACTTTCCTATTTTTATGTTTTCATTTTAAAAAACTTTTACACAGATTTGTTTTTGGTTAAGATTTTAAAATAAATTGCTGCTGAAATTGAACTTTCAAACTTAAAAAATCCACACCTGAAAATATCTTTCTTGGCCAAAAGCACAAAAGTCGAATTATTATCACAGACATGGACTATTATTATTGAGTTGGAAATTATACTGAAAATTGCTTACTGACCGATGAACCCATTGGTAAATATTGATGTACATATTTCTATTGAGAAAGAATGATTCTATTTGGCATTTCATAGCATTTTATTATCTCCATTAGGATGTGCGATTAAAAAAATATATTTTGTATCATAAATAGATAATGACTAATTATCTCCCTTAGAGAATGAGTATTTCTTTTGGGTTCCTGATGGGGAGTCACATGAAAAATCAGAAACACATTCTCAACCTCTTTTGCTTCTGTTCTTTGAGATGTTATCTTGGACTCTGCTAGGAAACAGTAAAGCCTCATGGTTATTTTATTTTCCCTCATAAAGAAACCTTTTTATCATTTTTTGCGTCCATTTCATATACTTCTCGTTCTTGAAATAATATGTATATACTTTTAGCTGTTGGGACACTGTTGTGCATTATTTCTTCTTACTACTATTGGTATATATATATATATATATATATATATATATTACAAATTTTTAACTTTAAACAAAGCAGAAAAAAGACAGGATAATTGCATATATATATATATATATATATATATATATACCATATATCATATCATATATCATAAAAATTTATAATCATCATCATCATCAAGGTAAACTAACAGCAAGGATTCTCTTGACTCTCTCTCATGATCCATTGCAATAGGTTATTATTTTTTCTAAGTCTTCTTGATGGCTCTCGGTGTCCACACAGTTGGCCAACACTGGTTAGTTCAGGCATAGGAGTCCACCAAAGAACATTGCTTATGAGTTTGTTCTTACTTCTTCAGTCGTATCCAGCATGTCTTGCTTGTCTTAGTTGGATGGTTTATGGGATGGGAGTTAAGTGGCAGTACAGATATTTTTTTGAAAAGTTCTGTTTCCAGGATTCGTTCAAAATAGTATGTAATATCCATGAGTAAATAGTGCTAATCTTGGTCTTTGGTGAGTTGGAACACAACTGAATATCTTCCTTAGCATGAAAGATAACAATAGTGTGAATGTTCATCTCACAAAATAATTTTTCAGTTGTAAATTGGTCAAGTATTTGGTCTCTTCTGAAATTCAGAGCATTATTCATGTATCGCTTGAATAAAAATCTGGCAATGATGTGTTCTTTTTATTGAATTACCATTACATATATATATATATATATATATATATATATATATATATATATATATATATATGTATGTATGTATGTATGTATGTATACATATATATATAGTAATTATTTTCGTAACACACACACACACACACACACACACACACACACACACACACATGTATATATATATATATATATATATATGTATGTTTATTTAAAAAGAACTGACAAAAATGAATGCATGGATTAAAAAAGAATAAGTTTTCTTTTTTTGAACAAACAAGCACAAATCTACGTTGAATGAATGTATAAATTATCTGAAAAGTTTAAGAGTTTGAGTGCTTTCATCTCTGTGTCCAACCATTTTCCAGAACAGTATTGGGGGAGTCCCTGTGGCTTGTATACTGGACTGCAACATTGCATAAAAGTGGGTTTGAGCTCCAGTCACATTATTACGTTCACTTTAAAGACTAATACTCATAAAAAGGTATGAACTGCTTTATTTCACCTGCTATAGGTTAAATAGTATGATTACTATTCTTTTACATGGGTGGCTTTGACAGTAAATAACCCATGAAGATTGATATACCATTAAACAAAGAAACCAAAGCTGAAAGTGTGGTATTATTCAATTTTATAGGATTCAAACAAGGTTAATTTTTCATTGTCACCAGCCATTTAAAGATTTGTGCAGATGGACTTTTTTCATATTAGATTTCGTACTATTTAAACAAAGTTAGCATTGGCCTTTGAAGAGTTAGTTAACATCATTCAGCAGTCAGGATTCAACATGGTGTTGGACAGTGGAGTACCAAATAGGTGCAAAACAACAGGTATGATAAGAAAAGTGGGAAGCTAATTGTTAAATTAATTTTCAGCCACTGTCTACATTCATTCAGTCCAGAGTTATATTCTCTTCTTTATAAACATTTAAAAAATTCATGCATTCTTCCTTGCTAGTTACAATTAATAAAAGGATTAACAAAAAACTGCTGCCCATATACATATGTGTGTGTGTGTGTGTGTGTGCCTATATATGGATAGATATTCATGTATGTATGTATGTATGTATGTAAAGATATCAAAAAGTACATGGTAGTACACAAAAACTTTCATTAAGTACTGAATAAAGTAACATTTGCTTTTTTCATCAAGTTTGGTCTATCAACACTCCCATGAAGTGTTGATGACAACTGCTGTTTTGAAAAGTCATTTGAGATGGTAATGTGGTAGAAAAGGTCTTAATCCAGATGATGCTGGCGGATCATATATGAAGAGGAAACAATCATCGTGTATATATATATATATATATATATACACACACATACACACACACACACACACACACATACACACACACATAGAGGGGTTTTAAATTATCAATTTCTCGCATGTCTTTTTTTAGTTTCAGGTTTTGTCAAATGAGCACCAAACTAGAGTGTGTTGTGCTATGTTTGTAAGGAAAGTGTTACCATGATGCCAATCACTCCTTTAGAAATTTAAAAATCGCTGGCTCTGCTGCTTAGTATTCATGCTGGGAATTCCACTATGAAGATTTCACAGGGTTTTGGTATTAATCTGTTAACATCACTGAGGATTTGAAAAGAGTTGGTTGAGTTTAATGGTGAGACCATGGGAGCTCACAAGTGTCACTCTGATCATTCCGATAAGAAAAAAAGTTCTGATACTGATGAAAACCAAACACACAGTCAACATCATGGTGTTTGCAGGTGGGCACTAGTGATAGTGTTGACATGACTCCATTCATGTCCTCATATGGCTGCAGACTCAACTCTGAGCCCTCCATCAAATGCTTGGATGGGGTGTCCTCGTGGTGTAATGGTTAAAGCGTTGGACTGCAGAATTGTAGTATGCGAGTTCATACTTCAGTCGCGCTATTACGTTCACTTTCAGGCAAATACCCTTGGGAAAGGTATGAGCCCACTTATCCTCCCAGCTATGGGTTAAATAGTACCACTACTGTTCTTCTAGGAGAATGGCTTTGGCATTAAATAACCTAAAAAGAGTTGATATGCCATTAAAAACAAAGAAACCAAACCAAACCAAATGCTTGGAGGAGGTAGTGCTGCTCTGGATTGAAAGGGAGGCTGCTGGAAGCCCCTATATCTGGCAACAATATTCTGCAACATACCGCACCACCAGGATGTGAGAAGATTTCTGTGTCCATGTAAGCCTTAACATCTAGCTGTTTTACTCCCCCAATTGAATTCGAATTGATTATTTTGTGTGGAACCCAGTTGAACAAGAGAATCATAAAACTCTGATAATGAACTGAAGGCATAGGTAATGGCAGCATTCATTATTTTAAACAAGGATGCTGCCAGAAAGGCTTGCAGGAGATTCCGAAAATATCCGGAGGTTGGGTTAAAACCAATGAAAATTTCTTGGAATAAACTTAATCTGTAGTATTTCAAGATATTTCCATACAATTTTAGTAAATATATCTGGTAAAGTGAGATGTCAGTGTTATTTCAATTTTTGTGTAATTTAGACAACTATTTACCTATCACACCCTGTCTGTATATGTACATATATAGCTATTTATATGCATATATATATATTTCTATGTATGTATGTATGTATGTATGTATATATATATATATGTGCATATCATATATATATATATATATATATATATATATATATATGTATATATATATATATATATATATATATAAGTTTATTCCAGTTTGCTTTATCAAGAGTTGCAACTAGACAGCACTTGCTTGTCTCCTACTGCATTAAAAATGTCAAAGCTGTATATGAGATGAGAGAGATTTAAAAATTATTATTTTCAAAGTCAATGAAAAAACATTCTTTCAAGATTTCTTTCATTGACTTGAAAAATCTAGAAATACAAAGCATATCCAAAGGCTTTTTTTTTTCATTCTGATTAAAAACACAGAAAATCAAAAAATAAATTGATTCTCATTTTTTAAAAATTTTATTTCAGGTAATCTTTGCCCAATAACCAAAGTCTTTGCCCTCTTGCAATTTCATGACAATTCTTTTTTTATTCTTCAAGTGCTTGAATTTTGATTTATTTTTTTCAAATTGTTTTTCTTTCATTTAAAAAAAAAAAATTTTTATAGAATTTATTTTTATTTTTATTGCAACTCATTGTTTTCAGCTCAGTCTTTTTTTTTTTGCCTTTGGATTTGTTCAAAAATCTTTGTCTTCTTCCAATTTTAACCCTTTTAATTGACATCTCATATCGTATGTTATCACTGGAATTACTTTAAATGTTCAAAACGACTGAAGTCGCTTGTTCTTTATTTAAATTCCTAAGCTGCTTAATTCTTTATCTCATTTCCAATAATAACTAAAAGAACACGTAGAAATTTTTCATGCCAGACATATTTGGCTGTCATTTCAACATTCAGCCAATTTTCTCAAACTTCTAGACATATTTTTATTCAGTTCAGAATAGGATCAAGTTACAGTACTAGCAACAAATACAGTAACCCAGGATATGAACTTCTAGAATAAAAATTGACAAACTAAGAATCCACTGAAGTTAAGTCAGAGTGCTCAAAATAGTTGGAACCAGTAAAGGAAGGTAAGTGGGATGTGGAATCAAGGGAAATTCTGAGATTTGCTTATGTATATATAATCCCTCCTCCACACACAGGATATGACATGAAGTCAATTTTTGTATGAATTTACCAAATCCCTCAGCCACAGAAGAGGTGTGACACAAGGTCAATTTTTAAATAGAGTACTGATCATTTGAATTCAGAGTTTTTATTTTTTCTTGACTGGTTGACACAAGAAGGCAAAGCACCTAGTCTGCCCAACTATTTATCCATAACCAGGATAGAAGAGGAAATCATGTTTAAAGTTTGAATCATCTCTATATCAATATAAAAACGGGACACCTGAGGAAGGCTGGAGGATAGAGCAACCAAAACGTGTTTCAACTCAACACAATAAACATGAGGACAAAAGTCAGAAAAATCACAGCCAAAATAAAACACTTCAAGCCTCACTTAAAAGATTCAGACAGAACTTTTAGTGTTAAACAACAATACTTCAATTGATTTAAATTCATTTAACTGTGTGCAAACAAATGAGTCCTTAAGACTCATTTTAAAAAAAAGTTACACACAACCTATTTGCTTAGAAAGGAAATGTTTCAATATATATATATATAACAGGATTTAGCATTAAATAAACAACAAGAGTTGATGTGCCATAAAAACTTACTAAGCAACCAAGCAACCGACCAACCAACAATATATTATATATTATTCTATATCTATTATATTTTAATGCTTATGTATCATCTTTCTTTATGTCTTGCTTTTTATATATATATATATATATATATATATATATTTTATTTCTTTTTCATCAGACTACGTGTGAAAGCACATGCGCTACCCTGCCCCCATCAAATGCCAACCAGGTTAGGCTGAAACTTCATTGGCTGAAAAGTTCATATGATGTCATATCTGCTGTTGAAGTTATTTCTACTGATAGTATCCAAGCATTGTTACACCAGTGGAAGAAGTGTGTGGACTGCAAGGGGAACAAATTTTAAAAAATATCTCATTTGTTCATATTCCATTAGAGTATTTTGGTCAGTCAATGAACTTTTCAGCCTGTCCACATATTAGTCTATATATTAAATATTAACCTCTATGTATCATATATTCCTCTCTCTCTCTCTCTCTCTCTCTCTCTATATATATATATATATATATATATATATATATATATATATATATATATATATATATATGTGTGTGTGTGTGTGTAGTTATTCTCAATTCATGTACATGGGAATTTATGTTATTCTATCTCTAAGTATTTTGTATGTGTATAAATTTACATATTTGTATGGATGTATGTGTGCATATGTATTTGCATGTATATATATGTATACATACATATATATATATATATATATATATACACACACACACACACACATATATATATATATATATATATATATGAATAAAAAACATGTATGATGACTTGTTTTTTTTAGGTTTAAAGAAATCCATTAATGACAATGTCACATAGCAAAGGCTAAATCTCACGCAAAGACCAATTTTTCCATTATGAAAAATTAAATCCAGTCTGAGAGAAATTCTTTTTTTTCTATGCCCCCCACCCATCCACCTAATATTTGAAAGAAACAAAGAATGAAAAATGAATAGACGAGAAGAAAACTAAATAAATCTCTTATTGTATACAACATCTTTCTTGATTTCTCTCACTTTTATTGTATATGTTTTACTTTATTTTTAGAATCTTTTTCACCCTCTCTTACGTTCTTGCTTTTTCTTTTTTTCTTTTTACAATTCATCTCTTTTGCCATTTCTATCTTTCAGTCATCTTCTGGTCTTTATTTTTTCTTTCTTTTTACGTTTTTTTTATTTTAATCTTTCTCCATCTGTTACTTAATTTCTTTCTTTCTTTCTTTCTTTCTTTCTTTCTTTCTTTCTTTCTTTCTCATTCAGTCCATCTCAATGTGTTTCACCTTCTGTTTTTACTTCTTCTTCTTCTTTTATTCTCTTTTTTCTCTCTCTTTCTCTCTTTTTCTCTCTTTGACTGTTTCCCTCATTATCATCTGTCTCCTTCTTATAAAAAAACAGAATGATGTCACTAGTGAAAAACAGCAATAAAGAATTTGGTCAAAGAATAAAATTGCTGGACATTCAAAGAAGCACCAAATGTTTTATTCAGGTTTCATTTAGTTCTTCCCACTCAGTTCTAAAAACGAATAAAAGCAAAACAAATGAAGAAACATTTTATGCTTTTCCAATTGAAAAAAAATGGAAACATATAAAAGACGCACAATAAAAGTATTTTCTTTTGACAAAGGAAAAATCGAAATAGAAAAAAATGCATTTAGTATGATCTGTAGATTCTTTAAAAAAAAAAAAAAAAAAGAGGTGAAAATAATCAGTTTTGATTGTTATTTGTCAATTCAAAAGAAAACCGCGTTTATCTAAATTGCTTGAGTAAAAGTAAAAACTCAATTTTGTCTTTCTTCCTCTCTCTCTCTCTCTCTCTCTCTCTCTCTCTCTCTCTCTATCTATCTATCTATTTTTCTATCTAGTGGCAAATTTTTCTCAGTTTTCTGTTTATTTCTATTTTTATTTAAATATCATCATTTCATTTGTGCGTATCATCATATGATTATATAAATATACTTGTACATGTGTGTGTATGCGTTTGTCTGTGTATGCGTTTGTGTGTGGGTGTGTCATTGAAGCCATATATCCAAGAGGAAAAGAATTGCTGCCTTAATTGATCCATTTATTTTAACTGTTTTACCAGATCAATTTCTAACATTTTACATCTCTCTCTCTCTCTCTCTCTCTCTCTCTCTCTCTCTCTCTCTCTCTCTCAATTTATCTATCTCATTTTGTTTATCTATCTATCTATCTATCTATCTATCTCTGTTCATATCTTTCTATCAATATGTGTTCAAATCTTTTTCTAGGTTGATTGTATTTCATTTGGCGCATACACTTGGAAAAAACAGGACTCTACCTATTCTCTCTTCCAGCAACCAATAAATAGAGAAACAGACTGAGATTTTTAGCCGTGATTGTGGAGCCAGTCTAGGAGAAGGAAAACTCAGAAGTAAAACCAGCTTTACTCAGCTTAAAAATTGACCTAGTATCATTTTCTCTCTATGGTTGAAGGGTTGTGTAAATACATTCAGAGATGGATACACCAGAGATGGATATGATTTTCTTGAAAATTTCATCGGACAGATCTAAAAAAATATCCTTTTCTACGCAGAGTAATGTCTAAAAAAACCAAAACAAAACCCGTCTTCTAAGCCATATTACAAGTCAGTTTACATTAAGCAGCATGAAGCATTTTATCTAGGACCCCAGGTTGGGAACTTTCTTTTGGTCTCTTTCTTGCCTGCAAAACCTTTCAACAATAAATACTATCAACTCTCAACCAGCCACCCAGCCACCCACCAACCAATCCAACAAGTGTTCTTCTTCATCGTTAGATTCAGGAGCTTCCTGCCATCGGTTTAGATAAATTTATCAATTTGAGCTTTGACACCCGCAGATTTCATAAGTGTGGCAGACCTCACCCCATGAAGAAAAAGTGCTGTCTCTTATCTTAAGCTCTTTGCTTTATCAGCTATGCTCCGATAAGAACTACTGAAAATGTCACTCATGTTTTTTCCCCAAACAATTTTTTAATGTGAAATTGCCCCAGGGTTTCTTTTTGTAATAATGGGCTTCTGATAAGGAATGAAACATGATACATATGTTTTTTTAAATATCTATCTATCTATCTATCTATGGTAATATTTGTGTATGCACACACACACTTATATATATACATATATATATATATATACAAGTATGTGTATATATGCATATGTAAATATGTATAGAGATATGTATATCTATCTATCTATCTATCTATCTATCTATCTATTCATATGTATGTATATATGTATGCTTTAATCTTACAATACCAAACTATAAAACAATAACCCAGTTTCAGATATTTCAAACCACAGAAAAATAAAATATAGATAAACTTGATTACAGGAAACCGAGTGACAAAAATATTTTTCAGTCTTCAAATATATTTTATCATATTGATAAATCAAAAATTCTATTTTTTTTCAATAAAGATCTTTATGTGTATTTCATAGTTATAATATTAATTGTGTCGACTTTCAAATTTCAAATCTAAAAACTCCCAAACAACCAACATGTATTACAAATAAATTGTTAATTTCAAGAAAATGGCTTTCATTTTGTAATCATATTCCTTCACGGTATTGTCAGATATCACCATCAAAACTTGCAGAATGATACAAAGTAAAATTGGGCAAGTTTCAATCCCAGCTTGAAGTGTCCTACATGTTTAGCCACACTGAAGAGTTGTGATACGAAATAGTCTGTCTGAGAATGACAATACATATATATATATATATATATATATATATATATATATATATATATATATATATATATATATATCAGGAATATCTAGTTAGCGTCCAAAGACAATGAATGTGGATTATTTGTGTATAGAATATATGAGGAATTTCATATAAATCTATCTATCTATCTATCTATCTGTAAATTTCTTTCTATCAGTCTATCTATGTAAAAAGTTCTTACCTCTCTGTTCATATATCTTACTTTGATCATATCTATTTCGGTGTCTATTTTAAGATTAAGTTTAATTGGTTTTAAATGGCAAGTCAACTTCTTTGAAGTTATCTTGTTCCAAGATGTTAGGGAATAGTGTTTATATTTACATTTTTGTGTTGTTGTTTCTTAATATTGTTTTTTACAAATGGTCATATCAAGCCTGAATTATTTTTAAACAGAACTATATGACCCATAGATGGGGCCTTAACATTTACTACATCTCTGTGTCCAAGCGGACGTAGGAGTAATAACAATAAAAAGGTACTCCACTCTCTCTGAATCTCCTGAACTGAAGTGACAAATGTAGTTTTGTATCATATGCAGGACATTCCTTTTTTGGTTAGGGTCTTACCCTTTTGCTATTCCAAGGTCCACCTAAATGACATTATCCATCTAAAACTGACTGCAACAATTATAAGTAGCTTTAAAAATCAAATTAAGCATGCATAGAATAACAGGTTTCTACACTTTTACCTCCTATGTATGTCGATGGATGTAATGAATGAAATTGGTTTCTTACATGCACACACAAAAAGGCAAGAGGTAGATAATATTCCTGCAGGAACAATTAGCAATACAGACTACTCTGATGATCTTGTGCTTCTTGCAAATATACCAGCTCAAGTTGAATCTGTTCTATATAGTTTGGATCAGGCAACAAGAAGCATTGGTCTTAATGCAAAACCAGATAAAAAAGAGTTCATGTGTTTTAATTAAGATCATGTTATTTCCTCATTAAGTGGCAAATCTCTGAAATTAGTTGACCAGTTCATATACCTTGGTAACAATATCTCATCTACTGAAAGTGATGTCTATGTATGCATTAATAAAGTGTAGTTAGTCATTGAGAAATCATCAACCATATGGAAATCTCAGATAGAATAAAATGGGGATTTTTCTGTGTCAGTACTACTCTGAGGTTGCACTATTTGGACTCTTAGGAAATGATTGGAGATGGAAACTACACTAGGATGCTGTGTGCTGTTTTAAACAATTCTTAAAAGTAGCACCCTACAAAACATCAGCTGTTACCGAGAATGATGGCTGATAGGGATAGATGGTAAAAGAGAGTCTAAGTAATTTGTGCCGTTAAATATGCCTTGAGGATTATAATCTGTGCTCATGAACAATTCAATCCATTTCTATATTCATTTAAAATCTTAGAAATTTAACATGTTCCCCATAAACGTCTCTTGTTGCACAATGTTTAGTGAGTTTGGCAAGCAGATTATTGTTAGTGAGTTCTATTCTTACTGGGTGACACTTAAGTCTGGCTTTCAGAAAAATTAAAGTCAGCTTAGTCATTCACGATATTTCATTATTTTTGTCATATAAGTTTTTGTCTTTTCATTCTTATTTTGTGTTCGATTAACAAGTTCACCTATGGGTAGAAATTATGGAATCATCACAAAGAATATTCAACCAGATATGACACAAAAAAATTCCTTTTAAATACTTTACAAAAAATATCACAAATAAAGAAAATCTTAAATTTAAAAGATCGTAATTTTAATCGTTAGACAATCTATCATTTTTAATGAATATTAAGTGATTCCATAATTATTTTTCTTCTGAATTTGGTTGATTTTTATTTACTAGTTTGGCAAAAGGTCAGAAGTAGAATGCATCCAGTGAGAATCAAATTTTTTAGTAATAGTCAGCTAAGTGACCTCATTAACCATTTGTCGACAGAATGTTACCAATTGAATCTAATTTTTTTTTTCAAAATATTAGACAAGTATTCTTTGTGTAATATCTGTGAATACTTTATTTTATATAACATAAAAAAAAAAGTTGAATAAACATCTTATAAATATGGTGATTCAAAAATTTTGGCAAGAACAGGTATGCACGCATGCAAAAATAATTTATGTATTATACAAGTCATCTGCATGAGAAGAATGTAACATAAGATAAATTTCAAGCAGGTGTTTAACATATTTGAATTCAAAGTTTTCCTTCTCCTTGATCTGTTGCCATACTAAGGTTAAAGTGACCAGTCTACTCATCTATTTACCCATAGCTTAAGGGAGAATAATTGAATTCATACCTTTTCCGAGTGTATTAGCACCTTGTGAAAAGCAAAATGGCTCCTCCAGGATGTAAACTTTGGTCCCTGTATCCATTTTGAATGACGGCAACCATTACACAGAAGGCACGCATACACACACACACACACATATATACAGGGTGGAACGATAAAATTGTCACCCGAGAAAAGACGACATGATTCCATTTCCTTTTAATGAAAACCGGTTTTCTTTTTTTGCTGCAGACCATCTACTTGTTGGCCAGTTGTGTACAAATCCCAAGAGTGATAAGAGCCTTCTATCATGTCTGAAACTGAAACAATGTTCAACGAGCGAGATCAGATATGTGCCACCATACAACTCATGCTCTGTACAGATCAAAGTTATGACAACAGGACTATTGGCAGCACCCTCAAAATGCAAATCTGGATGGTTCAACATGCCCAGGGTGATGAAAACAAAGTTTCCGGCTACGGTTATTGTCTTTGGTGTGGTTTCAAGTGAGGGCCACATCATGCTACCTCACATCTTCGAAGTCGGGTTGAAAGTCAACACCAAAGTGTACCTGGATGTGCTGAAGAGTGTGGTGATCCCCTGGTGCAATCAGGTGGCCATTGGCAGACCCTGGGTGTGGCAGCAGGACTCGGCGCTGACCAACAAGTCCAGGGAGACCCAGTCATGGCTTCAGAAGTGAGTGCTATGACTTTGTACCCTTCTCTCACTGGCCTCCCTCCTCCCCCGGCCTGAACCCGCTGGACTACTTTGTTTGGTCATACGTCGAGAACATCACCAACATGACCTCCCACAACACCAAAACCAGTCTGATCACCGCCATCTGGTGAGTATTCGCCGAGCTCCTGCCAGTGCTTGTGGAAAAGGCATGCTCCCAGTTCCAGATCCGTATCGAGGCGTGTTATTGAGGCTGAAGGCGGCTACATTGAATAGATGTCAGCTCTACTACATAATCAAGTTAGCTGAATTGATTTTTTCAATAAAATTTTTAAAATAAAGCTCTAGCGTTGTTTTCTTTAGGACAACAATTTTAGCATTCCACCCTGTATATATATATATATAAATATATATATATTTAGCATGAAAGAAATTCACGTGGAACCACCATTCCTGTGTCATTATGTAAGAAATGGTTACTGTAAATATGTAATAACATTAATGGCCGAAAGTAAACAAATCTTTTTTTCTTTTAAATCACAAACTGCACACTAAAAATGAGAATTAACGTCCAATGTAGTCTGTGCTCGTAATTGATCTGGCATATATACATATATATATATATATATATTTACTAATCTAATATCTACCAGCATTCACGGTTACCAGAAAAAAAGAAAAAACAACCTGCCAGGAACAAGAGATAAAAATATCTCGAATCACCGCCCGGGGGAAAAAGAAAAAATATCATAGGACAAAAAGAAAGAAAAGGCCAATCCTGTCACACCAGTGGAAAAAAATCAAGAGATATGCAGTCATTTGGTCAAAAGAAAACTAAAACCCACCGTAAATGCTGCAATGCTACAATTACAAGAGTGCTCAACACGAGTGGAGCCAATTATAAAATTAACTTAAATCGCGAGTCGGAAAACTGCTACTAAAGTTTCACCTTAACGGATCATCAGGAAGTCTCATACCGACCAATGATAAAAGAGAAAACGCTGTTTTTTATATTCCCCAAAAACCTACCTAGCTTAAAATTTACATAACAAAAGAAATAAATAAAATGAACAAAAAACCTTACTTTTATTAAAAAAAAACCAAAAAAAAACCCTCAGGTATAAATACTCCGAAACCTATCCCTAATTATAGAGCAAGCACGCCCTTTTGTGTCTACAACTATTTAACACCTCCGACCTTTGGTTTAACATATCCCTACTTTTACAAGACGCTATTAGCAATAACTGCTTGGTAGCCCCAGGAGTGGCAGTACCATCTTGAGCTACCGAAACTGTTATCACCCCTGGTTTGTGGCTGATGAGGTCAGGGTATCGCACCTGCTTTCACATGTTGTATGATGAAAAAAATATTTATATCCACAGCTGAAACATGTTGGCAATAATATTAACCCTGTGCATTCTCATATAGCTTCTCAGATTTACTTCAGACCCAAATACTTTGTCATTGAATTGACACCAATTACCAATCGGTTACTATAAAAGGACCTGGGAAAAATCAGCCAGTGGGAAATTGAGGTCAGGGGATCTCATATGACTAGCAAGTCTAGCTTTTGACAAATAGACTCTATTACAGATGATATTAACATATTCAGAGAGAAAAATGTCTGGCACCAAAGTGAAGA
>OY757931.1:82155834-82188334 GCA_963585895.1 Sepioteuthis lessoniana | reverse complement strand
ACTTATAATGTGATTAGCTGTTTTATCTCCCCTCAACACATAACCAATACTTGCTATTCATTGGATTATCATTTATTGATATTATTTACTCCTTTGAGAGTTCTTCAGACTAGTATTAGCTGATGATTTTTCACAGGAGTTTGAGTGACGGTATGTCTCCTCAAGTCTCCAGGACTTTTCTCAGTATTCTGGTCAATCTTTATAATGCGGTCATTTGGATGGTCTCCTCTGATCCTCTTGTCAGCAATTCTTCCACTGCTTTTTGGATTGTTCCAAGTGTGCCATTTACAATTGGTATCACTGTCAACTTCATGTTCCATATTTTTTAGTTCCCTAGCAAGGTCTAGACATTTATCTCTCTTTTTCCTGGATTGCAATGTCGACTATTTGGTGGGTTCTTTTTTTTAATTGACAATTGCCCGGTCTGGTCATCTGTCTGATACTATCTGAAAATCCCAGAGATCTTTGAGTATTTCTTTTTTTAGGAGGGAAACTTGATTTTGCATATACCACTTGTTTGTATAGTTAAATTTAAATTTCTTCCCATTAGATCACCTTTGCCAGCCAGTTGTGTTTAGTCTTATACTATTTTTGTGCTAATTTGCTGCATTCACTTAGGATGCGATTGTTTCATCTCTATCACTGCATCGCCGACATTTTCTACCTTCTCTATTTTTACTTTGACATAGTTAGTCCTTATGGTGTTGTTTTTTGCTGCTATTAGAAGAAGTTCAGTTTCTCTCTAAAGGTTTTCTTTTCTTAGCTATGTCTAACTTTTCTCCCGTGAGATTTTGTTTTATTATTATTTACTGCTTTAGAGATTTTCACATCAGTATTAGCTGATGGTTTTTCACTGGAGTTGGAGTGACATCAAGTCTCCTCAAGTCTCCAGGACTCTTCTCTGTATTCTGGCAGTTCTCAGTAATGCTGTCATTTGGATAGTCTCTACCCATCTGCCAACTTCCAAGTCCTCCAGGCCTTTTAATAATCCTTCAGTTATTGTGCCAAAAGCCCCAATTACAATTGGTACAAACGTCACTTTCATGTTCCACAGCTTTTTCTATTCTCTTGCAAGGTCGAGGTACTTATCCTTCTTTTTCCATTCTTTCAGTTTTATTCTGTGGTCAGCTAGGACAGTTGACAATTTTGCAAATTCTCTTTTTTTTCTAAATTATTATAAGTTCTGGTCTTCTGGCCGAGATTAGGGGAACCGTGTGTATGTTAAAGTCTATTATCATTATTATTATTATTATTTAATCCTCCAGTTGTTAATTCTTTATTTCTTTTTTACCCTTCTTTCCTTCTACTTCTCTTCCTTTTATCTTTATTTCCTTCGGCTCTTTCCCTTTCATTCTTTGTTTTTTTTTTCTACTTCTTTCATTGCATTCTTCCTTCTCCCTCTTTAAATCCTTTTTATTACTTTGTCAGTCTTCATCTTTCTTCTTTTTTGCTCCTTCTTTTCATTTCTTCTTCTCAATTTCTTCAATTTATTCCATTCTCTTGATCAATTTTGATGCCCCTTAAACACAAGGTAGAAATTCTGGCAGGTTTTCTTTAAAATAATCCAAGATAAAAAAATCAAAAAAAAAATCTTTCACAGACAACTTATATCCTTCATTGTAGTTTTTCTAAAATATGAAGTGTCATTTTTTTCAAAAATCTTTACAGAAATGATTAAAAAAAATTCAGAATGTACCAAAAGTTACAATAAAGCGTCAAAATTGATTTCTCTATTAAATTTAAAAACTGAAGCTGAATTCTAATCAAAGTGAATCTAATTAAAGTAAAAATAATTTAATTTATATGGGAATTATTCTCGGCTTTGAAAACTATTTCAGTTTCAAACTCTAACAGATTTTGTGGTGGGGAATAGTATAAAGTTATTTACCACAATCATCAAGTATTTAATTTTACTTGAAATACATTTTTAACATAACAAGTTTGATTTTTAATCCTTTGCAAATAACAGTTATTTTTGTCTTCGTAATAATCTATGTTTGGATTTCATATAACTAGAGTTGATCAAAGTATAATCTACTGTAGATTGATAATAATCTCTTTTGGTTTAACAAAATCAGTTGTGGCTCCAACATAATCTGAAAGGATTTTCATATAAACAGTAGATGTTTTATGATAATCTGTGGTGATTTAAGCATTATCCATAGTGGATCAGTCTTTAGCAAGGTGAGCTTAATCAGAGATAGTTTAAGCATAATAAAAATATGTCTAATCTAAAATTAACAAGTAGATTCAAAACAAAAAAGATATTCTATCATCAACTGCAAAACATCAAGAACTGTCGCTAAACGTGAGTAAATGTGATTAATAATACACTGAATTTTTCTAAAAACTATTTTATCATCTGTAAAGACAGAATGTTGCCTCTGATTCCTATAAACAAAATAAAAGTATGATCTGTAGACATCATGGAATCCATTATCCATATGGAATCCATAATCCATATGGAAATAAAATTGACATTGTTAGAGAAAAATAAAAATAAATGTGAAAGAGAAATATCCAGATGCAATATATGTTATTTAATATTTCACTGAAACCATTTCCCAAGAAAAAAAGAACGAGGAAATGCTAAAGAAAAACTGAAAAGAAGAGAGAGGTACACTGAAAGAGAGATAGGGAGACATACATAGGCAGAGAGAGAGAGAGAGAGAGAGAGAGACAGACATAAAGAAAACTGAGAGGAAGAGAGACAAAAACATTCACTCATACATATAATGAGAAAGAGAGACAAAGGGGAGATAAACAGAAAGGGACTGAATGAGACAGAGTAAAGAACAGATTGAATGGTTTAAAATGATTGAAATAGACAAAATGAGACAGAAAGAAGTAGAGAGAGAGAGAGAGAGAGAGAGAGAGAGAGAGAGAGTACTAAAATATGATTTTAATTTAATTTCAATATAATTGACAATTAGTTTAGGATGGCAATAACATTATTGACACAGAAAATAGAATAGGGAAGCTGAAGCTGAATACTTCCTTGATATTTTGAACTTTTATAGACAGCTAGGTTGGTTTGGTTTCTTTGTCTCATGGCATATCAACTTTCATTGGTTATTTAATGCTAAAACCATAGTTTATATAAGAACAGTAGTGGTATTATTTAACCAATTGCTGGAGGGGCGGATAAGAGTTATTGTCCAAAAGTAATTATAGTAGTGTGACTCAAGTCCAAATTCACTTGCTACAATGTTTCAGTACAGCATATTAGTCACTCCATCCTGGGGACTCCCCACTTAAAGAGAACCATGGAGCAGACAAGGAGTATTGCATTTAGAGAAATATGAAATAGTTATCAGATAACATGCTTAGACAATACTCTTTCTTTCTCAGTTCCAAAATTATTTACAGTATTGAATTTTCAGCCTGGAAGCAGCACTCTACAAAAGAGCAGTTATATAACCACTTACCTCCCATTATAGAAAACCATGCAAGTAAGAGAAAAAAGATTTGCAGGGAATTGACCAAGAAGTAAGGACAAAGACGTTTTCCCATGGACTTCTACCCACAGACACTCCAGTGTTTGATAACCAACAAAAAATTACATCCGACAGCACTGTGTGGATACTGGATGCCGTCTAGAGGACTTAGCAAGTGATATAGCCAATAGTGACAGATATCAACAGTGAATCAAAGGAATCCATACTGTCAACATGTTTTGATTATGATGATGATTATGATGAAAATTTGCCGCCTGCGGAAATATTTGTCTGAGTTCTTGAAATTCTTAAAATAGAATTCCTTTGGAAATAAGAAAATAATTTAAAACTTTATCGTAACTATAAAGTCAGACGTCACCCTCTGTAGAATAGGCAATGAAGGTTTGTTTATCTGCAGTTGGTACTAAATCAAAAAATAATTCTTTTTCCTCATAAGATTCTGTTTAGGTCAAAATCATCTGGCCATGATTTAATTTTTGATTAAGAGACAGACATCACATAAAAAATCTGTGTAATTGAATAATTGTATTTGCTTTGTAAAAAAAAAAATCAACCTTTTTTTTGTTTGAGCAATTAAAAAGAACTTTAGTTTTTATTAATCTGAAAGAATGAATAAATTAAGAAAATAAAAAAAAAACTATAATTCTTATTAATTTGAAAGTGTAAATGAATTAATAAGAAAAGTCTTTAGTTTTTATTAAACTGAAAAAAATGAATGAATTAACAAAAAAAAGACCTTTAGCTTTTAATTATCTGAAAGGATGAATAAATTAATAAGAAATGTCATATATATATATATATATGTGTATATATGTATGTATACACACACACACACACACACATATATATATATATATACATATATAAATGCATTTATTCAAGTCTTCTGCCACAAGCATGATAAGACAAAAGGTCAAGTTTTCAGGTGACTATAGCTACGAGAGGCATACAATAAGTTTCCAGACTTTTTTTCGTACGGGCACCTTTATTGGTAGTACACACATGAAACTCTAGTGCTCTTCGAAGTAATCTCCTCCTGCTGCAATGCACTTGTTGTACCATTCCAATAACTTCTAGAAGACTCCATGGAAGTCCTCTAATGTGAGCGTGTCAATTACTTTCGTTACAGCTTCTTTCATCTCCTCAATTGTCTCATAACGACAGCCTCTGAGCTTAGGGAATAACCAATAGTCATAGGGAGCAAGGTCTGGACTATAGGGAGGGTGACGAACTGTCTTGATGCCCATCTTGGTCAAATAGTCTGTGACAAGGATGGAGTTGTGGACTGGTGCATTCTCCTGGTGGAAATGCCACTGACCTGATTTGAAGAGTGCAGGCCTCTTCCGACGGAATCTCTCCCCGAACTCCTTTAAAACCTCAACATAGTAACCCTAACCCTAACCCTTTGGCCAATCAACTCTAGTGTTCAGACTTTCTGACTCTTCCCATACCTCTCATCATCCCTCACAGACTCTCTGCCTTCCTTGAATCTCTTATACTACTCAAAAACTGACGCTCGAGTCATGCAAGATGGTCGAAAAGTAGTCTGAAGCATTTCATACGTTTCTGTGGCATTTTTTCCAAGTTTAAAACAGATTTTTAGTGCATATTGTTCTTCTATAGGGTCCTCATGTCCAGATTGCATTTTTGAAATTCACCAGCTGTGACAATCAGGCTTTCGTAGGGTGTATTCCAATTGCTGCTGTAGGTGTTCATTTGAACCTGAAATGATAAAAATTGGTCACCGACAATTTTAAATGCCCATATGAAAAAAGTCTGGAGACTTATCGTATGCACCTCTTACTTTTAATTCAGACTTTTCTTTCTCCAAGACCCTTTGGCTTACCAAAACTAAAGAATCCAGTCTGTCCAAAGATTTACCCATAGAAAAGAAGGATTCATGCCTTTCATAAGGGCATTCGCACAAATGGAAGTGCAAACAGCCTTGTCTTGGATTTTAAACTTGGGTTGCCAATTTCATAATCTGTGAAGATATCCATTTGGTGAGTTTCGGATATAAGCAATATAATTGGTTTCTTTTGTCTCCATGACTACAAGGAGACTTCATTTTCTTTTGTCATCCTGTGAATTGTTAGATAAGCTAGTATACTTGTCTCAAACAAAAATGATGACAGAAATACAAAAAAATTAGATTAAAAATCTTGATAATATTATGATTTGATGTAATTTATATTTTGAAGAAAAACGCCTGTTAATTGAAATGAGAAACATTTTCTTTCTTTTGTGAATAAATATTGCAGATTAAACTAGTTTTGTATGACCTCTGGGAAGTCCAATTTCTCTCAGTCAAAGATTAAAAGCAACCAATAATAAGACAAACAGCAGACATTACTAAATAGATGATACAAGTAATAGAGACAGACTATCATAAAACCAAATCAAGTCCATTAAGATTTGGAAAGAGCTTAATGTCATTCTACTCACTGGCTGGATTCATAGAGTTTACAACTTTGTCTTTCTACTGAGTGACTATAGAGTCAGACCTTGACATCTGTGGAATCACCAGTGGAGGTTTTATTTATCTTTATGTGACTCAAAATCAGAAACTACTCCTTTTTCTCAAATAACTTTGTCTTTCTACTAAGTGACTATAGAGTCAGACCTTGACATCTGTGGAATCACCAGTGGAGGTTTTATTTATCTTTATGTGACTCAAAATCAGAAAATACACCTTTTTCTCAAACAACTTTGTCTTTCTACTAAGTGACTATAGAGTCAGACCTCGATATCTGTAGAATCACCAGTGGAGGTTTTATTTATCTTTATTTGACTCAAAATCAGAAAATACTCCTTTTTCTCAAACAACTTTGTCTTTCTACTAAGTGACTATAGAGTCAGACCTTGACATCTGTGGAATCACCAGTGGAGGTTTTATTTATCTTCATGTAACTCAAAATCAGAAAATACTTCTTTTTTTCAAACAACTTTGTCTTTCTACTAAGTGACTATAGAATCAGACCTTGACATCTGTGGAATCACCAGTGGAGGTTTTATTTATCTTTATTTGACTCAAAATCAGAAAATACTCCTTTTTCTCAAACAACTTTTTCTTTCTACTAAGTGACTATACTGTTAGACCTTGACATCTGTGGAATCACCAGTGTGGGTTTTATTTAATTTCATGTGACTCAAAATCAGAAAATACTCCTTTTTCTCAAACAACTTTGTCTTTCAAATAAATGATTTTATAGTCTGACCTCAACATCCGTGCAATCACCAGTGGAGGTTTTATTTATCTTCCTTCGACTCCCAATCAGAAAATCCTTTTTTCCCCAAGAAGTCAAAATGTATTTGACCTCGTGTGGATTTATTTCATTTCTAATTATCGGAAAGACTTCATAACATACAATCTGTGTAACTGAATAATTGTGTTTGTTTCATTAAAATAATTTATTTCATTTAAGCTGCTTATAAACACATGAATAGTAATTAATCTGTTTAAGATTGAATCTATTAATTAATATTCATAATTTATTCTGAAAAATTCTTAATGATTTCTGATGAAGCAACTAATGTTTAATTGAAAAAAAAACAAAAAGACATTTGAAATTTATCTGTGCTTTTTTTTTCTGAAGAAAATTTTATCAATGCAAAAACCTTAAAAATAATATTTTAAAAGTTTTCAGCAAAGAACCAAGTTGTTTGATTCAGTAGAACCTCGCAATCATTGTCCTTTCACCTTACTTAGATGAGCATTTAAACAAAAGTGTTTCAATGGTAGTGATAACTTCATAGTCCTATGAATTGAAAATTATCAATGGTAGGCCAAATCAGTAAGAAAAATTTCTTGGTAAAATCTATTTCAAAGTAATAAAATATACATATTTACCAACCCCTCTGCTCGGGCAGGATATGACACAAGGTCAATTTTTTTGAATTCAGAGTTTGTTGCCTCGCCAAGGCTGAAGAGCCTAGTCTGCCCTACAATTTTACCCATAGCTGGAGGGAGAATAATTGGATTCATACCTTTCCCAGGGGTATTAGTTCAATGTGAAATGCAATCAGTCTTGTCTAGGATTTGAACTCGTGTCGCCATGTCCATTTCCTACGACGATAACCATTACACCACGGGCACCTCTATTAAAGTAATAAAATATAAGCAAATAGACAAAAACACCAAATAATCTTTTATAAAAATTGATTCATGAAAATATTTAAAAAATCATTAATGTAATTTAAATCACTTAGAATATTGTTCTCAACTTAAAGCTTTTAACGTAGGTTTTTACCAGGAAGTCATGTGTTCAATCCCCCGGCTTGGATTTAGCAGATTGAAACAGCAATGTGACAAGGTTGAAATAACAAAGAAAGGCAAAGAAAATTATATGAGATATTTCAAGGAATGAACAATGATAGCCTCAATCAATGACATGGCCGCTGAACAGTCTTGATCTATTTCCAACTGAAAATGAATTGTAGACATTTTAAAAAGTGGTCTACAAGAAGTTTCTCTTCCTCAAAGATCTATTAATTGCAATTTAGAAAAGTTGGAACCACTTTGATTTGTAATATTGGTTTAAATTAGTGAAATCTATATCTGAAAGAATTAAAGCTGTCTCCAAAGCTTTAGCAGAGACAACAAAGCATTAATTTTTTAGTCATCAGCATCATCATCATCATCATCATCATATCGCGTTGGTAGCACGGATATCCCTGACTCCTCCCTTTCGTTCATCACCCTAGGTAGGTCTTTAGGACAACATCCCGTATCCTCACATAGCTGCTGAATGTATGTTCGTGCTGGTCGTCCTGCTTTTGCACGGCCATATGTGGGGGTCCATAAGAGTGCATCTCTTATGAGTTCGTCCCTGCTTCTCCAGCAGTGTCCTGCATGTCTGGTTCGTCGAACTTGAATATTTTTCGTGATTGGAGGCAGGTGGCCGTACAGTTGGTGTCTTGTGGGGTGTTGCCGCCAGGACTTGTTTAAGATTGCACGTAGCATTCTTGTGTAATTGCCGTCTAGCTTCTTCTCCGGCCGTTTTGTTAGCGTCCATGTAGTGCAGCCATATAGCAGTATCGATGTGACCACTGCCTGGAAGAAACTGCGTTTCATTTTATCGGTTAGGTCTGATTTCCATATAATCGATGCCTTCCAAATAAGGCTTTCAAATGTGTAGTCGTTTTCGTTGGTTGATATGTGAAAAATCGGTGTTTTTAGTAGAGGGCGATAAGTCCAGTTGTTACTTTCAATAAAGGCTACCGCTAGAGAAGGCACAGTCTCACGCCAAGTGCGAGACTTGGACGGACAAGTGTACCGCCGAGGGAAAGAAGGTCCCTCTAGAATCAAAGGTAAAGCTGAAGTGAGTTTGAAGGTCTACTGGTGGGAGAGTGAGCAAGTGAGCCGCTAAGCAGACACGTGGTTTACCCCACCAGCAGCAGGAGAGAAGTAGCTCTTTCCAGTCCAAGTGATTACTGCTGAATTCGTACGGGTTTCTTTCTTGGTGCTAGTAAGTCTATTTTTCAGGCAAGTGTGGCTTTCGCTTCCTAACTGATGTTTCTGGGAACGGCAACACTTTTGGATTTATTTCATTTTATTTTTATTCTTTTTAAAACTCCTAAAAACGACTGGAGTTTGAACTCGTTTACTTTGAGGCTGCTGTCCAGCACTTAAGCCAATATGCCGAGGAGATTCAGACAATCTAAAAATTGCTTTCTTCAAAAATAAAATAAAAGAAAAAAGAAAAGACTAAATAAGAAAAAAAACGTTGCAAAATGGGAACAACTAATTTTTGATTCTTGTAACTTTTTGGTTAGATTTTATACATATTTACCAACCCCTCCGCTCGGGCAGGATATGACACAAGGTCAATTTTTAAGCGAAGTTTAACAGATTTGAATTCAGAGTTTTCTTTCTCCTAGACTAGTTGCCTCACAAAGGCTGAAGAATCTAGTCTGCCCTTCTATTTACCCATAGCAGGAGGGAGAATGATTGGATTTATACATTTCCTAAGGGTATTAGTGCTATGTGAAATGCAATCAGTCTCGTCCAGGATTTGAACTCGTGTCGCCGTGTCCCTTTCCTACGACGATATCCATTACACCACGGGCACCTCCTTTGGTTAGGGATTATAGTTTGTTTTATTATCAACTGTAAGGCCAGAAATTTATCCATCCTAAATTTTGAGGATCATTTTGAAGACTTCTTACTGAATGGTCCCTGAACAGATAAAATTTAGGATCTTAGTTTCCTTTTTCATCCAGATATTTGTCAGTTTTCCCAAACTGACATCTGCTGCTTTTGACTCTTTTCCTATCACCAAATTCTCTTTGTATTCTTAAAACGCACAAAGAAATTCTTTAAAACAGTTAGGTTAAAATATTTTTGTGCAAGAGGATTGGAAGTTGATAGCTCAAATGGTAAATAGAAAAAAAGTCATTTAAAGTCTTGTAGGTTTAAAAATGTCAACGGAACTAGACTTATAAATGCATCTAATGAGCCTCTGCAGAGAAGAAAAAAAATAAGAACTTTATATTAATAATAATAACAATAATAATAATAATTGGGCGAGTCATTAGTTTTTCCATATATTCATAGTGCTAGTTTGGAGTGCCTATATCTCAGGACTGAAGCAGTTCAATCTCTTGAAGGTATCTGTTGGGGTTAGTAGTATCATGGTAGTAGGTGCGCCATCATGTTGTGCATTGCTTGACTCAGTGTATGGTTAAAAAAATCACTTAATTTTTGACTCTCCCAGGGAGTAGTAGTAGTAGTAATAATAATAATAATAATAATAATAATTATAAGAAGAAGAAGAAGAAGAAGAAGAAGAAGAAGAAGAAGAAGAAGAAGAAGAAAGAAGGAGGATTATTATTGAGCATTGAAGAAATCAATCAAATTTCTATTGAGCATTCTGGATTATTTTGAAGACTTGCTGTCCCTTGATCTCTTGGAAAAGTCACCAAAACTCAGGTTACTATATTGAGTCTTAAAATTAGAAAGAAAAATTTATTTCTCAAAACTTGTAACACTAACAAGAAAACTGCAGATCTCAAAGGAAAAACACTTAAATTAAAACGGCAAATATGGAAATATTAGTCGAAAAATTTAAAGGAATAAAGAACATATACTGTGTTGTCTATGTAATGAGCGTATGCTAATAAAACCATTTGCCTATTTTGTAAACTTGGATTTATGACTTGACAGATATACCAAGGTCATTAATGTCACCCGCTTGACAGTTAAAACGGTGAGGAGGAATCCTAAGATTTTAAAAGAATTTCAAATCCTAACGTTTCAACATTTTTAGATGTAAATAGATTATCAGACTTTAAAGCTACACATCAACTTGAATGATCTATCACTTACAAGTTGGATATGTAAGTTGATTTGGAAATTGGGATTCAAAGTAGTAGTAGTAGTAGTAGTAGAGAGAGAGAGATAAAGAGAGAGAGAGAGAGTTGCTGCTGACAACAGAGCTCCATAGGTGGAGTCAGATGGACAGTTGAAGTAAACAGAAAAGGCTGAGTGAAGACCAAGAGAGAAATGACAAAATCCCAAATGCAAAACACTTTTCTCCCAAGTGGCTCACATTCGGTATTTCCTAAAACCTTGAAAGATCACAAAAACGAAAATACATAAATAAATTAATAAATAAATAAACAATGGGGGTCCTATATTTGATTAAATATTGTTATTGCTTCTGTTGTACCCAGCCAGATGGTCACACCATTGAGTGACTTTAGAGCGAAGAAACTGCAATATAACAATCTTCTCAGTAACTGTAGAAACTATTATTTCAGAGAGTTGTGTGAAGTGAGAGTCGAAAGTCTTCAAACAATTGAGTTTTACAAAAGGAAATCTCAGTGAATTGTTAATCTTTTTGCTGACAGAGTGACATTTTCGTCCCCAACGGCACACAAGCAGAACGACTTTATATCGCTTTCAAAGTAGTTCAATGTAAAGCATTTTCCCACTTGCTGTTCATTGACCAATTCAATATTAATGTGCAGAAAGATCGTTAGAAAACCATAACGGGGTGTAGGATTATGTAAATATCGTTTTGGAAGATATCATCATTAAAAGTGTTTTATTGTTTTCATACATTTGTACAATGATACACAATTGCAGATCAAACTACCACATTTTGTAGTTTTTATATATGAACAATAGACTTGTTGGAACATGTTAATTTTGGAAATTTTCCGAAAATAATATACCTTCTAAACAAAAATTAAAAAAGTATCTACCTGCTAAAGGCTTAATCATAACGCAAAGGTAAAATCTCTTTCATTTAATATTTGTTCTTTACCTGATGTCGGTGAGTCTCTCTTCCCAGCATGAGGGAGCTTATATTTATGACCGTTAGCTTTCTGGTATGGGAAACAACTCTCAAGGGGTTGTCCTCGTGGTGTAATGGTTAAAGCGATGGACTGCGGAATCGTAGTAAGCGAGTTCGTACTCCAGTCGCGCTATTACATTCACTTTCGAGCAAATACCCTTGGGAAAGGTATGAACCCCCCTTATTATCCTTCCAGCTATGGGTTAAATAGTACCACTACTGTTCTTCTAAGAGAATAGATTTGGCTTTAAATAACCTACAAAGGTTGATATGCCATTTTAAAAAAAAAACCCAAACCAAACTAGCCAAACAACTGTCAACCTCGTTTTTTCAGGTTTATTAATGGTCGGAAGCGGCCTCTACATAGCCGGGCACAAGGCTTACTAATGGTGGCAAGAGGCCTTTATATTGTCGGACACAAGGTTCATTAATGGTGGCAAGAAGCCTCAATATAGTCGGGCACTGTGTTCATTAATGATGGCAAGAATCCTCTCCATAGCCGGGCATTAGGTTCACTTGTGGTAGCAAGCGGCCACTACACAGCAGTGCCCGAGGTTTTCTACTGGTGGTGAAATGAAACCATTACCTAGTGATTCAGCATGTTCATTAATGGTGGAAGGTGACTATTTCACTGGGAAGCAGCTGCAACGCAGTCAGGTGCAAGGTTTACTATTGGTGAAAAGTGGCTCTTACATAATCAGAAACCATGTTCACTTGAGGCGGGAATCAGGCTTTACACAGCAAAGCCCAGCTTCACTAATGGTGGAAGGTGGCTACTAAACAATCGGTCACCTAGTTTACAATTGGTGGGCAGTGGCCACGACTTAACTGGGCACCATGATTACTGGTGGTAAGAAGCAACCAGTACATATCCAGGTGTCAGGTTCACTTGTGGGTTGGCGTCCATTACAAAGCCAGGCCCAGGGTTCACTAAAGATTTGAGGCCACCATTTCGTTGCAATGTTATATATACATGAATGACTAAATGAAGTGCAATGAATGAATGACTAAATGAAATGCAATTAATGAATGACTAAATGAAATGCAATGATTGAATGACTAAATGAAATGCAATTAATGAATGACTAAATGAAGTACAATGAATGAATGACTAAATGAAATGCAATGAATGAATGACTAAATGAAGTGCAATGATTGAATGACTAAATGAAATGCAATTAATGAATGACTAAATGAAATGCAATGAATGAATGACTAAATGAAGTGCAATGATTGAATGACTAAATGAAATGCAATTAAAACTAAGAAAAAAGTAAGATAACGACAAGGAACATTTTTCTTTATTTTTTATTAACTTTTGACCTCTGAATCCAAAAATGACTGCAGTTTTTCTGCTTCACATCAACCTTTTGAGCTACAGAATACCTTCACTTTGTCTCAAATTAATAGAATAATGAATTCATATTAGAAAGTCAGTGAGGAAAGTCAAAATGTAAATTGGCCAAAACATTTTCATAAAAGCCGCTATATGGATATTAGTTTTGATAATTGATGGAATAATGACAATACTTTCTTTCAGAGACAATTTAAAGAAGACTGGAGAATATTTAATTGAAATATTTTAATCAAAAGGACCATGATAAGAATAAAAAGCTCAAAGAATTAAAAAAAATCACTGGAGACTTGGGCAAAGAGTTCAAAGAAAGAATAAGTGGAATTACAGCAATCGTAGACTGAATAATTCGGAGAATAATCACAACACAAGAACGTGTAGGCCAAAACATTGTGACATAAATATTACAACGAGCAGACAAATGGGAATATTTGATGAAATATGATGATTATACTTTATCTCAGACAATACAAGAAGGCTACAGAATTTATAGCTTGGTTTGGTTGGGTTTGATTTTATAGCATATCAACCATTGTGGGTTATTTAATGCCAAATCTATTTTTATACATATAAAGTAAGTAAAGTTGGTGACTGTAGTTGAGGGTGACCCGAAGGCTCCCTTTCCAATAGCTACTACACCGAGATGTAGGAGAGGACGCTACTCTTTCCCGCGAACTTTTTTACTTTACCCTTGATACCTATCTTATAATGCTGAGTGTTAAGGAAAGAAGTGTCAAGTACCATTTTTAAGTCTTTGATATGGCTCTGGTCTCCAGGGCCATTGGCGAACACTCTACCCACTAGACCAATTAGCCGGACTTTACACATATAAACAGTTCTATTTCAAACAATTCCGCTTAGCATAAGTGCACGGTTTAAATGTCAAAAACATTTCTAGTTCAAGCAATTCAGTTCAGCATGTCAACAAAGTTAAATGGTTCCAAGTATTGCTATGTATCACTAACAATTTCATTAAATATCAGTCATTTATATACAGACAGTTAAATGTAAAAACAGTTTTATTTCGAATAATACAATAAAGCATGAGTACGCAGTTTAGCTCTATTTGACCCATTGATAGGACTCTATCGGGTGCTACCACTCCGAACCAGAGTGGACCTAGGAGCGACGGCAATGAAGGAGTGCTTCACATTCCCCAAAGCTCCAGCATTAGTGGAGCTTCACCATCCGATTGTTTAGAATCATATCAGGACACTCGTTGGGAGGATGTCTTACCCCTCTACAGAGATGCGGTCGGGGTATTCTACTGCTTCAGCAGACTGGGCCATAGAATATATGGGGCAAAACAAAGTGTTACAAATGATAAGAATGCCACGATTAATGTTAATATATGATGGAATAATGACAATATTTTATCTTAGAATTACAAGTAAAAATTATTAAAACAGGATAAGTTTATCACTTGGCTAAATCTCAAAAGTGTATATTTCAAGAATCAATTATGACCAGTTCAATCACTGAGTGCTAATCAAAGTGACAAACCATAAAATAAAAACAAATAAAAATAACTGATTCTAACTCAGTGACAAAGAAAGTGATTCTTCCGTTAGTTGAAGGAGGAAAGAACATTTTTTCTGTCTCAATATAAAAACTACAGGAAATAAATGTCATAATTTGAGCCATAATGTCTAAAAGCTTTTCGAATTATAATCGACGCCTGACACACAGGATAAAGACTTACCAGATGATTAAGTTATTATCTTATAACTTAAGAGTTTTCTATTTTTGATAGTCTCACATTAATTTCATGAAACGACCAAATTAAATTAATACTTGATAATGTCACAAGACTGATTATCTGACCTTAGTTCTAGCATGAAACATTTTGGTTTAATTAGTTCAATATGGCTGAATATTAGTCGCATATAAATAACAAAACTCTTATCTATGTATACATCTATAGATCTATCTGCTTGTATCTCTGATTCAATCTCTTTCGTTTCTATTTCATCTTCAACCAATTTTCGTCTCTTTTTCTTCAGCCTCTTTTATTTCAACGATCCAGGCCACTTCTGTGGTGTAAAAGTTAGAACTAGGCTAGTAGACCGTAATTAGTGAATTCGATTCTCACTGAGTGCGGTATAATTTGGTTAGCAGACCATTATCAATGAGATCAATTCTCACCCTATACTTTTAACCTTGTACAAAATTAATAAAAAAAATTAAAAATTGACCTTGTGTCACATCGTACCCTTGCGGAGGGATTGGTAAATAATACAAAAGTAATCAAAGTTTAGCAGTCTCAGTTGATTCAAGAAATGTTTTAGTTCATTACATGTCGGTCTGTCTATCTGTCAATTGTCATATCTCAATTTATTCACGATGTATCATAGAGTGTGACTTATTTGTAAGTCTGTCAGTCAATTATCGTATCTCAGTTTGTTAATGCTGCATATTAGTATGTTACTCATCTGTCTGTCTGTCAATTGCCATATCTCAATTTATTCAAGAAGTCTTTTAGTCTGTTACTCATCTGCTTGTCTGTCAATTGTCATATCTCAATTTATTCAAGAAGTCTTTTAGTCTGTTACTCATCTGCCTGTCTGTCAATTGTCATATCTCAATTTATTCAAGAAGTCTTTTAGTCTGTTACTCATCTTCTTGTCTGTCAATTGTCATATCTCAATTTATTCAAGAAGTCTTTTAGTCTGTTACTCATCTGCCTGTCTGTCAATTGCCATATCTCAATTTATTCAAGAAGTCTTTTAGTCTGTTACTCATCTGCCTGTCTGTCAATTGTCATATCTCAATTTATTCAAGAAGTCTTTTAGTCTGTTACTCATCTGCTTGTCTGTCAATTGTCATATCTCAATTTATTCAAGAAGTCTTTTAGTCTGTTACTCATCTGCCTGTCTATCAATTGCCATATCTCAATTTATTCAAGAGGTCTTTTAGTCTGTTACTCATCTGCCTGTTTGTCAATTGCCATATCTCAATTTATTCAAGAAGTCTTTTAGTCTGTTACTCATCTACCTGTCAATTGCCATATCTCAATTTACTCATGTTGTATCTTAGTCTCTTACTTATCTGTATGTATGTCTGTCAATTATTATATCTTATTTTTTTATATTTTAGTCACTTATCGGTCACATGATCTGTTTAAAGATCATTCGTATTCAATTGGATCGTACGCTAAAAAAACTGTTCAGAAAATATACACAAAAGATGTGACAATGAACTTAATTTCATAACCTGTTCGCATACAGTTACCCTTAATGGGTTGACGTGCCATTGCCGTTAAAATCAATCAATCTGTTACCTCCATTGTTGCCAATTAGTAAGTACATGTCACATATCTTTTTCTAAAAAGTTAATTTTCTTCTAAACCAAAGATCCATTATTTCTATTAGAATATTTGCTCAGTGAAAACTATTACTGTTATGTATTATGAATAGCTTCATTGTACACGATTGAAAATCTTTAATCCAAAATAGGAACATGTCGCAGTCTTAAAATAAGTGCACCTTTTATACACACACACACACGCACACACACACACACACACACACACACACGCACACACACACACACACACACACACACACACACAGACATCTATCTATCTATTTTTACTCCTCTCTCTCTCTATTTTTTCTTGCATTTAATATGAAAAATTTTTGATATTTTTGATGGGCTACATACTTTGAGTGCTCTTAGGTAAAGGCCTATTATAAGCCCTGTTTTGATTTTGTTGTTGTGGGAGTCGAAATGTATGTAATCGTTTGTGGGTTTGCGGTAGAAACCCACAAACAAAAACGATTACATACATACATATGTAGCCCACAATATCATAATGAAGAATTTGAATACATGGAACATTCTTTCTAAAGCCTAAAATACCCAATATATATACGAGGATCATTAAATAAGTTTCCAGACTTTTTTCGTATGGGAACTTTTATTGATATTACACACATGAAACTCTATTCCCCTTCGAAGTAATCTCCTCCAGCTGCAATGCACTTGTTGTACCGTTCCAACAACCCTTGGAAGGCCCCATGGAAGTCCTCTTGTGTGAGCGTGTCAATGACCTTCGTTACAGCCTCTTTCATTTCCTAAATTGTCTCATAACGACAGCCTCTGAGCTTAGGGAATAACCAAAAGTCAAAGGGAGCAACGTCTGGTCTATAGGAAGGGTGAAGAACTGTCTTGATGCCCATCTTGGTCAAATAGTCTGTGACAAGGATGGAGTTGTTGACTGATGCATTGTCCTGGTGGAAATGCCACTGATCTGATTTGAAGAGTGCTGGCCTCTTCCGACGGAATCTCTCCCCGAACTCCCTTAAAACCTCAACATAGTAACCCTAACCCTTTGGCAAATCAACTCTGGTGTATTAACTTCCTTACTCCTCCCACATCTCTCATCATCCCTCACAGACTCCCTGCCTTCCTTGGATCTCTTATGCCACTCAAAAACTGATGCTCGAGTCATGCAAGATGCTCCAAAAGCAATCTGATGCATTCCATACGTTTCTGTGGCATTTCTTCCATGTTTAAAACAGAATTTTATTGCATATCGTCCTTCTAAAGTGTCCTCACGTCCAGATGGCATTTTTGAAATTCACCAGCTGTGACAATAAGGGTTTAGTAGGGTGTATTCCAATTGCTGCTGTAGCTGTTCCTTTGAACCTGAAATCATAAATATTGGTCATGTATAGCAATAACAGTGAATTTTCAAGAGTCTACGACACTTTTTAATGCCTGTACAAAAGAAGTCTGGCAACTTATTGAATGAACCACGTAAATATATATATATATATATATATATATATATATATATATATATATATATATATATATATATATATTCAATTCAATTTTTATTACTGTGGTGTTACGATCTTATTTTTCCTAAGAAAATTTCAGTGCTGTAGACTTTTATAATCAGTAGTAACTAAACACATCTGTTTATATTGATAATATTTAATTAAGAATGATGGTATTTTCTGTGTTGAAGAAAATTAACTTTTTACGAAAGATGTTAGAGGTGCATTAATTCATAGGCTATAACCTAACTAGCTAGCTATATCATGTCAAATATCTCCTCCTCACTGTGTTGATATCTATCTATCTACCTATCTATTTGGGCTTTAGAATACACGGAATGCATCTCTACAGAGGATTAAAACCACTCCAACAAATGTTCTGGATATGACATCAAACAATATGATGCTGAGGCTATAGTAATGCTGGAGCTTTGGGGAATATGAAGTACCCATTCATTGCCTTCGCTTCCAGGTCCACTTTAGCCTGGATTGGTAGCACCCGATAGGTTCCTCTCTATTGGTTTCTATTGTTTGAGATTGAAACTGTAAAAAGAAATAACATGATAAACTGAATTGTAAGAAATAGAGCTGTTTGATCCTTTAACTGTGTGAAAACAAATGACTGATGTTTAATTGAGTTGTTAGTAATACATAGCAATACTGGGAACTATTAAACTTTGAATTGTACTAAACTGAATTGTAAGATATGGAACTGTTTGATCATTTAGCTTTGTGTATCTACAAAATGTGTTTATAAATCATATATTTAATTATTATGTAACAACATAATTTGGCATTAAATAAACCAAAAATAGTTGATTTGCCATAAAACCAAACCAAACCAAACCAAACGTATTTCATATTCAAACGTTTCTTTATCTATCTATCTATCTATCTATCTATCTATCTATCTATCTATCTATCTATCACAACTTGTCCGTGTAGAACCGTGAATCAATCAATTAATTAATCAACAAGCCAGTTAATTAATCTCTCAATCATTCAATCTCAATATTTTCATATTTTTCTATTTCAATCTGTTAAAATCTGTCTATCATAGATTGGTAATTTTGCCTATGACTTTACAACCTCAACTCTCATTTTCTCTTTTACTCATTTTACTCACATTATGTAAATTAGCATAAAGAAACGTAATTCTGCATTAATGTTGCCCAAAAGAAAATTAATTAGCCAACAATGATCCACAAAATGGTTAGTCATATTGAAATGGTGATATTTCTTTTCACATTTATAATATCATATAACATGATGAACAAATAACAATGTATAGTGCGCAAATTTAGAGAAATATCGAATTAGACATGACTGGTGTATCTTTAAGACTCTTGAATTCAATATGGTTTCATTTAGTACATTGGGGAATCATAAAAAGTCAGAAAGATGTGAGTAAAAAATTAACGCTAAAAATTGAAAACTACACCAGAGCATTGTCTTTTCGTTCATTTTTCTTTTCTTTCCAGATCAATGCACTCGCAGCCGTTGCGAATGGGGTTTTGTGTTGGAAAAGCTTTCACTAAGATTGGCAATAGTATTTTCTTGATTTGTCGTTTTGATTTTTAACCTGTATAACGCATTTTCGTTATTTGAGCCTCAGTTAACGTTGCCGTTTTCTCAAAACATTAATCTAACTTATGACTTTTGGTCTGAAGTGGACCAAAGATTAGTGTCCGGCATTTTCATTTTTTCTCCCCCTCTCCCTCGCCTCACTCTCTCCCCTTCTCTATCACTCTCTATTTTTTTTTTTTTTTCGCCTTTTGTTTCGTTTGAAATTAATGTCCTCTTTCTTTTTTGTTTTCTTTTCTTTATTGAGTGTTCCGATAAAAAAAAATGACGAAATCGGAATTGTAACATGTATAGTCTTTAATTATTATCGACATAGCAGATAATTGAATGTCAAATAGAAAATTGCTCTGTACACAAAAACATTCATGTCCATACCTACTCGCATTTATTTGTTGGAAGGAACTTGGATCAAAATAATGTTGGCAAAGACTGACGAATTTCAGTGTTGGTCCAGTCGAAAATCAGACCCAATTTATAAAAGGGGATTTATCTATATATTCCATTCTGTTAATATCTATCTATCTATCTATCACTTTTGTTTTGTTCTTTCTTTCTTCTTAGTCTGTCTCTCTCTGAAACTTCTTCCTTCATTCTCTTAATCTCTTTCTCTTTCGTTTCAACCTTCTTTCTCTTTTCTTGAGTTTCTCTTAACTATGGGTTAAATAGTATCATTGCTGTTCTACAAGGGTAGTTTTGGCATTAAGTAACCCACAAAGGCTTATATGTCATTAAAACAAAGAAACCAAACCAATATCTTTTTATACATTTTATTTCTCATTATCCCCCTTACTTTTTCCCACAAGCTCACATTCGTTCTTCTTCAAAACTCTCATTCTCTCTCTCAACGATTAAATTCTTCCTTTCCCTCACTCATTCAGTCTGTCTATCATTCTATTCAAAGGCATTTCTACTGAAGCCGCATTCAGCAGGCTAATCTCACTGATCATGAGTAAGATTTTTCAAGGTAACCAATATAACTTGACGTGCTTTCGTTGCCATCCATCCCTATCGATTTGGCAGGCCCTCTAGCCGGCATCCAGTGTCCACACCGGAGTAATGAATATATCTTCACTGATTCAATGTATGGAAGGTGACAGGAGAACCTTTTAGATGATTTCGTCTCTGCTTCACCATCAGTGACCAGCATGTCTTATTCGTCTAATTTAAATGGTTTGTGAGATGGGCAGCAACTAGTTTCATAGTTGCCTATAAAAAGTTTTTTTTTTTAAATAATTTCGAATTAAGAAAATTTTTTTAAAGAGTTTCATATAAAGAAGATCTTTTTTGTATAGTTTCATATAAAGAAAGACTTTTTTAATTGTTCTTTTGGCCTAGTGAGTTGAGTGTTCGCCAATGGTCCGGGAGACCGGGGTTCATTCCCAGGTCGAGTCATACCAAATACTTAAAAAAAAATGGTACTTGATACCTCCTTGCTTAACACTCAGCATTATAAGGTACGTATAAAGGGTAAAGTTGAGCGATCCAGGGAAAGGAGTAGCGCTCTCCCCTACACCTCGATGTAGTAGCTATTGAAATGAAAGCCTTTGGGTCGCCTTCAACTACACTCGCCAACTTTACTTATATAAAGAAGATCTTTTTTAGTAGTTTCATATAAAGAAGATCTTTTGTCATAGTTTCTTATGAACAATATCTTTAATAGTTCAATACAAATGAAAATAAAATGATAAGGAAACATAGAGAGAGTGCCAATGGTATTTCATATCGTTCATTGTTTGGCGATAATTATCTAACAATTATTACGTATTATAGAAAATTTATAAAAAAGAAAAAAAATGAAAGTCAAATATGCATTGAAGTAACAAAAATATATTCAACTCTACTCAACAGGAAGAGAAAATATAGAGATAAAATTCAATCAGCCTTTGGAATATATACTGTGTGTGTAAATATTTTGTAGAGTCAGGTCGACATTCTTTGAAGATGTATTAAATATTTTTTCGAGAAGTGCAATAAATGTTTGTTCTCTTTGTGTAGTTTTGTAAGTGCGAGCTATAGAGGTTAAGGAGATCTGGCTATTAGAAACAGTGATAATAGCAGCAGTTGATCTGTATCTTTATTACAGGATCTGTGAAGTCGGCAAAAAGTTTACATATTTCGTACCGTGAAAAAGAAAGAATAAAGTAAAAAACATTTACTCAAAGAAACAACAAACGTCTATGTGAGAAATTTGTTTAATGGTATATAAACCTTTTTAGATTATCTAATGCCAAATCCATCTTTCTAGAAGAACAGTATCTGTACTATTTAACCCATAGCTGGGATGATAAGTGGGTTAATTCCTTTCTCAAGGGTACTTGTCTGAAAGTGAACATAATAGCGCGACTGGAGTTCGAAATCACAACAATTCTGCTATCCAGCGCTTGAACCATTACACGACGAGGACACCCCCATGTGAGTAGTACATTACAAAAAACACTTACCAATTGAAAAGCAATGTCTACTGAAACTTGAAAATTTGAAATGCTCTATTGCGTGTTAGTCATAAGATATAACTGATATTGGGTGCATGTAATTAGTTCTGTTCCACTCGATCCATAGAAACCAAACACGAGTGGCATCACCCAACCTAATGGCCAGAGTCGTACTGACCGCCCTATATGACGCAATCACGGACATAGTTATTCACTTGGTTGGTGAGTGGTTGATTATAGTTGGAACATTTGCTCAGGAATTTGTTTTTTTTTTTTATTCATTTGAACTATTCCGACTTAAATTTGGTGACCAATCGTCTACTGACTGGCGTAAAGTTTTGCATTTATTTTATCAAATGTGTAAATTTTTATTGTATACCTAGAAATGACTTTTACACATGAGCCACGCAAAGGAATAAAAATGTAAAAATATTGCTGGTCTTTATATAAGATATTAAAGAAATAATGAATGATATTAATTTACGCGAGACATATTAGAAAAATGAAAAAGAAATATGCTGACCTTAAGACGATTTTTGACTCTTGAATATACTCATCCTGCTAAGAATAAACAAAACTGTCTTTTAGGCACCCTTATATAAACGGCATTTTGATGCAGTTGCAAGGAAAAACTGATACAAATCGTGCCAAATTTAGAAATTGCTTTTATCATTTCCCTGCTTGCGAGTTTTTCATACCAGCGGTAGATAATAGCATTTCACTGGAGTTTAAGTGACAGTTAGTCTCCAGGACTCTCCTGAGTATTCTAGCCAATCATAACAATGTTGTGGTCAGAATGATTTCGATTCTTCCTTATTTTCCCAATCCTTTTGAAACTGTTCTAAGCGCACACACTTCAATTGGTACCATCATCATCTTCATGTTTCACAAGCTTTTAATTTTCTGGCAACGACTGAGTATTTGTCTTTTCACTTTCATTTACCCTCAGTGGAAAATCCTCTTGATAACAATGCATTTTTGTTTACTGATACATTTTGTTTATTAATACATTTTATTTATTAATACTGGGTTTGGTCATCAGAACTGGATTAAGTGATCCGTTTGTGTCTCAAAATTTCGGAGAATTTTATGGTTTTTATATTTTGGACAGTTTGTGATTTGTGCATAGACCATTTGTCAGCATGGTCAAATTTTTATCCCTTGCACCATTCCTAATGGATCAAATTTCCTACCCAGTCATGTTTTCCCATCTATTCCTTTTGTGTCAGGTTGCTGCATTCGCTTAATATGTGATTAACTGTTTCATCCATGTTACCACATTTTTTACACTCGTTATACTTATATTATATAATTTATTTTTGCTTTGGCGGCAACACCCCACAAGACACCAACAGTACGGCCACCTGCCTCCTATCACGAAAACTATTCAAGTTAGACGAACCAGACATGCAGGACACTGCTGGAGAAGCAGGGACGAACTCATAAGTGATGTACTCTTATGGACCCCCACACATGGCCGTGCAAAAGCAAGACGACCAGCAAGAACATACATTCAGCAACTATGTGAGGATACGGGGTGTTGTCCAGAAGACCTGCCTGAGGCGATAGACGATAGGGAAAAAGTGGCGAGAGAGGGTCAGGGATATCCGTGCTAGCAGCACGACATGATGATGATGATGATGAAAAGAGATTCAGTTTCTATCTTCAGGTTTTTCTATTTGGTTGATAGTGTTTGCTTTTAATATTCCCAGGTAGTTTTCTTTTTTCTCCGAGTCTTCTGGTACTTTCCAGATTGGACAGTTCTGTTCTTTCGTTTGGTTCTTTTTGATCTTTTTTTTTTTACTTAGAAGTATGGTGCCTTTTCAATCCCAAATTCCATTCCTTTATTCGTTGCTGTAGATTCTAATTATTTGTTTAAGGGTTTCTAGTTCTTTTTGATTTTTGACAAATATCTTAATGTCATTCATGAGGTGGTTTTTTATTTTATTGCGAATTTGTAAATTTGTAGCCTCCAACACCTAATAGGAATTATGCCAAATTTTCTTCGAGTAATTTCTGATTCCAAAGAAAATTAGTCTTTCTTTACTCTTTCTTTCCCCCTTCTCTTTACCCCAATCCCTTTTTTACACACACACACACACACACACACACACACACACACACAGCAGTTTTTCCTTCCTTTCTTTAAAGATTTCTCTTTTTTTGCACTTCTTTTAAATTTTCTTTTGGCGGCGCGCTTAGCATAACGGTGATCATCGAAAAAAAATGGAATCGTTGACCCATGCTCAAATCCTGGAGATAGATGTTTGTGTTTCACTTTGCGCTAATGTCTTTCGAAAAGGCATGAATCCATCTGTTCTCTTCCCGAGGGCAGACTGGGTTCTTTAACCCTGGTTAAGCCTCCAATCTTGGATATGAAAAGCTCTGAATTCAAACCAGCTATAAGACCACTAAGAACTGACCTTTTTTGTCTGTGATGGAGAGGGGTTGGGTAAATAAAGGTTTCGATTCCATCATTTCATCATATTCAATTCCTTTTGACTTTTCATTACTTTTCTTGATTCACATTCATACTCTTAGAACATTCACACACACGAAACGAAATAAATATATAAAAATAAACAAACAAAAATGAAACAAAACGTAATTCTTTTTTCTCATTTTTTTTTATATCGGGATTCTATTCTCTCTGCTGACCTGACAACATTTCTCACTTTAGTCTTCCACTTGTCATTAGAATTTGAATTCTCACACTGGTTTCTCTTTTACTTTCATTTTCCGAGAGGCGCTTCCAGTTTTGCCGACACAAGACTTTCTGTTGCCTTTCAATATGCACTCCATCTCACTCTTCCGATCTGAATGCTATGGTAATCTATTCCCTCTGTCCGTTTTGCATGACATTCTTCCTTTGAATTTCCCTTCTGATACGAAGACCGATTCTTCTTGAATCATTATATTCTGCAAGAAACAGCGTCAGCCTCGGCTAATTGATCTCATAAAGCGTTCTGGTCATCAACTCTTTCTCCATTTACTTGCCACAATTTTTCTTTTTTACTTCATTCTTTTTCTTTTTCTCTTTTTCCTTTTTCTTCCCTTTTTTCCTTTCTTTCAAATATTTCTTCTTTTTTTCCTGTTTTTTCTTCTTCTTTTCCTTTTTCTCAACTTCTTTCTTTTCAATCCTATCTTACCCTTTTCTCTTCTCTCTTTGATTTCTTCTTTGACTTTTTAAAAATTTTCTCCCTTTCTTTTCCGCCTTTCTTCTTCTCTTGCTTTATTTTATCAATATCTTTTTTCTCAAATTTTATCTTCTTTGCTATTTTGTCTCCCTTATTTCCTTTATTTCTTTTCCCTCTCCTTTTTCTCTTTCTTTCTTCTTTCTTTCTTTCTTTCCTTGTCCTTTATCTCTTTCTTCCTCCTTTTTCCCGTCACAGTTTTCTTTCATTTCCTTTTCATTTTCTTTCCATCTTTTTTGTCCTTTTCCTTTTCTTCCTTCTCTTTTTTTTTCTTGTTTTTCATCCTCTTTTCTTCTTCTATTTTTCTCTCCCTCCTTTTTCCTCTTTTTCTTTCGAACTTTATTCTATTGTCACTCCTCTTTTTTATTTTTCTATACTTTAATTCATTTCTCGTTATTTCTTTTTCTTTTCTCATTTCCTCTTTTTCTCTTCCCCTCTTCTCTGTCAATTTTCTCTTTCCTTCCACAAATCTGGCTTTTTTCCTTTTTTCTCTTTTTAACTTTTCTCTTTCCTTCCGGAAACTTCTTTCATTTCTTTTTATTTATTTAAAGACATTTCCCTTATCAAATTACTTAATTAAACTGCAAAGAGATGCTTCTCATCTCTGCATACACATCTATAGAAATAGAGAGAGAAAGCCTGAGCCTAGCCCATATGACCGATGAAATACCAGATAGAAATTTCCTAGCGATTATTCCCCCACAAATGACAGGAATTTTCAATTCATGGCTTCGCAAATAAACTGATATTGAAGAAACCCGAATGAAATGTACATGAAACGCATTAAAAAAAGAAAAAAAGAAATCAAAACACTAATCAACATAAGATTCAAAATAACAAACATTCAAATTTTTTTCTTAATTATAACTTTCAAAAATTTTTCCAGAACATTCGTTGCGAATGGATCTTGAATTTTGCGTCTGTTGCAATAAGATTTTAACTTGCACCTTGTTTTATAGATGACGATCGAATATAACCAGTTAAAATATCTTGATTAAAAATAAGAACGCCGAGTAATGTGTACGATTTTATCTAAAGAATAATTTAAAAGCAGGATGAACAAGTGTGTAGACATGTCTTCAAAATCCTTTATTCACTTGTCACCACTGAAGAATAAACAAACATCTTTTTATTTTTTTAATCTTTATTATTAAATTCGTTTATTTTTTGTTGTTTCTTTTAATATGTTGGATGATTTTCTTTCTGTGATTGTTATTTCTTAGCAAGTTTAATTTTGAATTTATTCTCTTTCGGCATTTAATGGTTTGTTTTTGTTTATTATTTTTAAAAATTGACATTTTCTTTGCCTTCTTACTTTGCTCGTTGGGCACTTTGGTTCGAGATGCATTTTTATTTGCATTTGTTAATTACATATTTGCAAGATGGAACTGATTTCTTAACATCTGTGCATCAGGGCCTTCAAGATAAATACACACTGCACACCCACGTCCATACAAGAACACACACACACACACACACACACACACACACACGAGCGTGCGTACGCACTGACATACAATACATACACGCACACATACATATCGCATCGATATAACAATTCCGATGAAAATTTTGATACTTGGCTATATACCCAAGAACAAACATTAGCATTCATGCATAAAGAAAGAACATATATATATATATATATATATATATATATATATATAAGCCTGAATATTGGTTTGTTGGCATGAAAGTGCATCGCTAACGTCTTTACAAGGTGACAGTGTTTTTCTTTCTTTTTGATGAAGTTTGGTTGGTTGGTTGGTTTAAATGGCATATCAAACTATGTTGGTTATTTAATACCAAATCCTATTTATATATATATAGATATTAAATATATGATCTGTAAATGGTAAATGTTTGTTGGTAACATTTTAAAACGAGCCTGAGTTGATTTGTTTATACACCGTTATATGGTTTCAAGTATTGCTATCAAACACTACTAATTCAATTTGCACACAGATAAATTATTTCAGGTTTTGCTATGTGAGTCTATCAATTTAATTTAACATCAGTCATTTGTTTGCACAAAGTTAAATTGTTAAACAGTTCAATTTGAACCACAGATGGGACCCTAACAATTATAGGGATTAAAAAGGAAATCAAAAAAGTCAATTACATAAAAATTAAATAAAGTGAACGCAAAAGTAATTGTTTACAAGGAAATTTTTGACCGGAAGTTAAATCAGCCATGGCCTAAAAATAGAGACTTCTTGACACAAGAGAGAAACTCTTCCTCAGAAAATTTTACGAACTCGGCTGAGACGGACGCACCTTTTTCACTGTCTTGCTATTAGCGGACGTACATGCTTGCTGAGTCCCGAACTTACTCGTAGCAGACTAGGTTGAATGTACCTACTGAACACGGAGACAAATGACGGGCCCTCAACTTATAATTTCCTAAAGATAATTTCCTTACATTCTTCAAATTCCTTGTCAGGGGGAGGGCGATTATTTCTACTGGTTCAGGAAAACATACACACCACAGGAGCCCATGGTGTAATGGTTATCGTCGTATTAAATGGACACGGCGACACGAGTTCAAATCCTGGACGAGACTGATTGCATTTCACATGGCACGAATACCCTAGAGAAAGGTATGAATCAAATTATTCTCCCTCCAGCTATGGGTCAATAGGTGAGGCAACTAGTCCAGGAGAAGGAAGACTCTGAATTCAAACCTGTTAAATTCCACTTAGAAATTGACCTTGTGTCATATCTTGCCCGAGCGGAAGGGTTGGTAAATATGTATACACCACAGAATAGTCATCAACCTACCAAATAAAATTTGAGTCCAAAGATATTGTAGTCTTTTTCCTTCCATTCCTCAATTCCCTTGCATCTTCAATAAACAAATAAGAAGATAACAAGTGAATGGGGTAAGAAGAAGAAAAAGAAATCAAATACAAACCTCAGAATAACCCAACGAAGATATTTAACACAACTACGACAAACCCTTCATATACCCCATTTACTTACAGCTTCTCCGGTCAGAGAGAACCTGGGAGTAATTGCAATGAAGGGGCACTCCTAATTCCCTCATGCTTCTGGAGTGAAGCCTCACCTTCAGGTATTATATGGAAGAATATATATATATATATATATATATATATATATATGCTACAATTTAGACAATTTATGGCACACTTTTATACAATGAAATCATATACGTGGGTCATTCAATAAGTTTCCAGACTGTTTTTGTACAGGCATTTAAAAGTGTCGTAGACTCTTGAAAATTCACTATGTTATTGCTATACATCTTATGAGATGACTGCCCAATTTAATTTCAGGTTCAAATGAACAGCTACAGCAGCAATTGGAATACACTCTACTAAATCCTGATTGTCACAGCTGGTGAATTTCAAAAATGCAATCTGGACGTGAGCACACTTTAGAAGAACGACATGCAATAGAATTCTGTTTTAAACTTGGAAAAAAGGCCACAGAAACGTATGGAATGCTTCAAACTGCTTTTCGACCATCTTGCATGAATCGAGCATCAGTTTTTGAGTGGTATAAGAGATTCAAGGAAGGCAAGGAGTCTGTGAGGGATGATGAGAGGTATGGGATGAGACAGAAAGTCTGAACATCAGAGTTGATTGGCAAAATGTTTAGGGTTAGGCTTATTATGTTGAGGCTTTAAGGGAGTTCAGGGAGAGATTCCGTCGGAAGAGGCCAGCATACTTCTCATTGAGTCAGCGGCATTTCCACCAGAACAATACACCAGTCCACAACTACATCCTCGACACAGACTGTTTTACTAAGATGGGCATCAAGACAGTTCCTCACCCTCCCTATAGTCCAGACCTTGGTCCCTGTGACTTTTCATCATCATCATATCGTGCTGGCAGCACGGATATCCCTGACCCTCTCTCGCCACTCCTCCCTATCGTTCATCGCCCTAGGCAGGTCTTCAGGACAACAACCTGTATCCTCACATAGCTGCTGAATGTACGTTCGTGCTGGTCGTCCTGCTTTTGCGCGGCCGTGTGTGGGGATCCATAAGAGTACATCTCTTATGAGTTCATCTCTGCTTCTCCAGCAATGTCCTGCATGTCTGGTTCGCCTAACTTGAATAGTTTTCGTGATAGGGGGCAGGTGGCCGTACAGTTGGTGTCTTGTGGGGTGTTGCTGCCAGGACTTGTTGAGGATTGCACGCAGCATTCTTGTGTAATTGCCATCTAGTTTCTTCTCCAGCCGTTTTGTTAGCGTCCATGTAGTGCATCCATATAGCAGTATCGATGTGACCGCTGCCTGGAAAAAACTGCGTTTCATTTTATCGGTTAGGTCTGATTTCCATATAGTCGATAGCCTATTGATAGCTGTCCATGCTTTCGTTAACCTCGTTTCGATGTCCTTTTCGGTTGATTCGACGCTGCTTCCTAGGTACGTGAATTTGTCTACTAGTTTAAGAGGGGTTCCTTCTAGAGTGGAGATGTCCCCCGTTTGGTTATAGCACATATATTCCGTTTTATGTGCATTAACATGGAGGCCTATGCTTGCTGCTGCTCGTTCCAAACTATGCAGAAGTGTTTCGGCTTGGTCAGGTGTATTTGCCAGTATCGCTATGTCATCGGCGTAGTCGGTGTCGGTAATTGTTGTTGCGGGGTATCTTCTGCTTCTTTTCTTCGTCAGTTCGAAGCCATTCTCTTTGATTTTGTCAATCGATGTTCTAAGTACGTAGTCTAGACAAATGATAAAGAGATACGGAGCCAGCGTGTCTCCTTGTAGTACTCCTGCTACTATGTCGAAGTATTCTGTGTCTCCATCTGGTGATCGTACTTTTACTTTAGTGTTTCTATAGAGAATCGTTATTGCCGCTACGGTTTCTTTAGGTATGCCGTACGCTAGTAGGATTTGTTCCATCTTTCCTCTGTGAATGGAGTCGAAAGCCTTGGTAAAGTCGACAAATATTAATGTCGCTTGTAGGTTCTTTGCCCGTACACCTTCAAGGATTCTGCGGATGGTTAATATTTGTGAGGTCGTAGATCTATTTCTTCGGAAGCCATTTTGGTTTTTTCTAAGTATGTTGTCGATTTTGGGTTCTATTCGGTTTCGTAGTAGGGCATTGTAGATTTTGGCAGCTATGGATGTAAGTGTTATGCCTCGGTAGTTTTTGGCTAATCCGAGGTCCCCCTTTTTAGGGAAGGGGAGTATGCATCCCTTGGTCCATCTATCTATCGGATTTTGATTGTATACTGCGTTGCAGTGTCGGAGCAGTATGTCGTCGAATTGTCTGGTCTTCCATACTTCCGGGGGAATTTCGTCCAGTCCTGCAGCTTTCCTATTTTTAATTTTTCTGAGAACCGAGTCGAGTTCTTCTTGTGTGAACGGTCCAAGTTTAATGTCTAATTGTTTGCTAATTATTCTGGTGATTGGTTCAGGCGTTATTTTTGGTGGGTTTCCAAGTAAGTTTTCGAAGTGCTGTTTCCACAGTTTTATTCTTTCTTGTTGGTTTGCTGCTTTAAGTTTTGCTTTGGTTGTGTTCTTTCTTCTGCTCACTTCGTTTATTGTTTGCCAGGCAATTCTAGATTGTCTATCTTCCACCGAGTCTCTAATCTTATCTATCTGATTTTGAATGTATTCTGTCTGTTCCATTATATATATGCCTGCTAATTGATATTGTGCCGTTTTTAGTTTTAAGGCATTTGTGTTTGTTGGGTTTTTTCGATAGTTTTTGGAGGCTGTTTTCACTAGTGCACGTTTTTCTCTCACCGCTAAAGTTTCCCATGGGACTCTATATTTAGTTTTAATTTTTGTTGGAATGTATTTTGCTGCTGCCTCAAGGTGTGCATTGACGAAATTTTCGTATTCGTCGTTTGGTGTACTTTTTTCCGTCTTTTCTTGTAGTGTTTCGAATCTGTTTCTTAATTCTAATACGTATTTATCTCTTACATCTTTGTTGTTTAATAGGGCCCAGTCATAGTGTTTGGTGGTCGCTGTTCGTTTGTCGTTTTTTCGTAGGCTTAACCGTATTTTCGCCGTGACTATTCGGTGATCGGTGGACACACCCTCAAAAGAGGAGTATGCCTCGCAATTCAATGCACTATTCTTCTATTTCTTGTTTATAAGGACGTAGTCTATCTGAGCTTTAGTATTGTTTGCGTACGTGTATGTCCATAGTTTGCCCTCTCTTTTTTGGTAGTTTGTATTGAGGCATGCTAATCTATTTTCTATCATGAAATCTGTTAGATGTTGCCCATTCCTATTTGACGTGTTGTGGAGGCTGTATTTGTTGTTTCCGTTTTTCCCGATTTGTGCATTCATGTCTCCGCCAATGACTAACATGTTGTGTTTCGGGATGCTACGCACTAATGAGGATAACTCATCGTAGAAGGTGACTATTTCATTTTCTTCACTAACATTGGTGGGGCTGTAGCATGAGACGATTGTTGCTCTGGGGTTTCCGTTAAATGTAGCTACCATCATTCTAGGTTGTATTTTCTCTATGCTATTAAACGTTTTTAGTGCTCTAGGTCCTATAAGCAAACCTACCCCTCCTACTGCGGCGTTGACAGAGTTTTTCCATGCGGATACAGTGGCGAGCGACCATCCATTGCCAGTATTCCCAAAGCTCAGAGGCTATCGTTATGAGACAATTGAGGAGATGAAAGAAGCTGCGACAAAGGTCATTGACACACTCAAACAAGAAGACTTCCATGGGGCCTTCCAGAAGGTGTTGGAAGGGTACAACAAGTGCATTGCAGCCGAAGGAGATTACTTCGAAAGGGACTAGAGTTTCATGTGTGTAGTATCAATAAAAGTTCCCATACGAAAAGAGCCTGGAAATTATTTAATTATCCTCGTATATATATGTGTGTGTGTGTGTGTGTGTGTATTTGTGTGTATATTTGTATATATATATATATATATATATATATATATATATATACTACAACTTACACAATTCATGGCACATTTTTATACAATAAAATCATATCGAAATAAATATAAGCATTAATATTTCTCTTAAAAGTTAATTATTGAATTTAACATGAAAAGAAAATAAATTAAACAAATAAATAAAAAAGTTAAATTACCGTAATTATAACTGACGAAAATTGAAAATAGAATAAATTGGTAAAAAAACGGAAATTCAATAAAACGAGGAGGTAACTCCTTAATCTCTTCCCCCTCCCCCTCCACCCCACGTGTCTATTCTGTTTTATTCATCCATTGGATCTGAAGAAGTCCTGTTATATTTTTCTTCGTGTTTTTGGTTTACACCAGAAACTGAAAAACAGGATGGAAATAAATTTATAATCGTAAATTAACCGGTCTTTGGTTTTTCCTTATATATATATATATATATATATATATATATATATCGTAAAATATTCGCTATATCTATTCATAAAGAGAGCTCTCCATATCAGTAATGGGGC
>OY757931.1:82025834-82153334 GCA_963585895.1 Sepioteuthis lessoniana | reverse complement strand
GAATTTATTTACCCAAACCCCTCCGTCACAGATAGAATATGACACATGGTCATTTTTTAAGTAGAGTACTGACAGTTTGTAGTCCGAGTTTCTCTTCACTTAAACTTGTTGCTTAATAAAGGTTAGCGAACTCAGTCTATCTTACTACTTACCTATAGTCAGTGGAAGAAAAATGGATTTATGCTTTTTCAAGGGGATTAATGTTTATCTGGGGTTTAGACTTGGATCTCTGATTCCATTTCTGACGACGTTAACTATCACATGAAGTACATCACTAAGTTCAAAAACTTTTTTTGTTTGATCTTTGAGGAAGGGAGATAAGACTGAAGAGTTCTGCCAATTAAACCAATTAAACTGAAACAGTTGTCGGATATTTTTGAATAAAAGTAAAAAAGAAAGATGTTAACTACACAAGGTGTTGTTTTGAACTAACTTATACATCAGTATATGGCGTTGCAGTATCGGAGCAGTAAGTCATCGAATTTCCCCACAAATGGTGATCTCAGAATTGCAAAGACCACCGAGGCGTAATCCTTATTTCCATAGCGGATAAAATTATTAATACTCTCTTACTCAACCGTATCGAACCAGAAATTGGGAAAAGAAAGAAAATGATTTTCGGAGAAACCAAGCCACAGGATCACAGATTCTGACAATCCGTTGAATCTTAGAAGGAGTTTGTGTAAAAAATTACGAGGTAACTATTGTTTGTTAATTTCTCCAAGGCATTTGACGCTATACACAGAGGGAAAACGGAGCAAATATTTTTGGCCTATGGTCTCCCAAAAGAAACGGCCATGGCCATAAAGATGCTCCATAAATCATGAAAGTAGAAGTTTACTCTCCGGATGGAGACACACACTTCTTTGACATTGTTGCTGGTGTTCTGCAAGGGGATACATTAGCCCCATATCTGTTCATAATCTGCCTAGACAACGTACTTTAAACGTCGATAGATCTAATGAAAGAAAATGGCTTTGCACTAAAAAAGACAAGAAGCAGACGATACCCCACGCAAACTATTTCGGATGCAGACTACGCAAATGACAAACCGCTTCTGGCAAATACACCCACCCAAACCGAATTCCTGCTAGATAGTTTTGAGCAAACAACAGGTGTCATTGGCTTCCAAGTGAATGCAGGCAAAACAGAGTACATGTGCTATATTCAAAAAGGAGACATCTCCGCACAAAATGGTGGTTCTCTGAAATCAGTTGACAAACTCACGTACCTCGAAAGTAGCGTCTCATCTATTGAAAATAGCATCAATACGTGATTAACGAAGGCATAGACAGCTATCGATAGGTTATCGATCATATAGAAGTCAGACCTATCCAATAAAATAAAACGCAGATCTTCCAAGCAGCGGTTGTGTCAATTCTACAAGACGGATGCACCACATTGACCCTGACAAAGCGTAAAGGGAAAAGTTAGACGAGAACGGCGCAAGAATGCTACGAGCTATACTGGACAAATCCTGGAAGGAAACATCTCACAGAACAGCAGCTGTACAGCCACCTATCTCTCGTCTCTAAAGCCTACACAACTATAGAAGTAGAGACGAATTTGTAAGCGACGTTCTCCCATAGACCCCTTCACATGGATGTTCATGTGTTGGCTAACCAGCAAGAACATATCTACTCCAGCTCTGCACGGACACAGAGTATAGTCTAGAAGACCAGACAGAAGTGATGGAAGATAGTGATGTATAGCGAAAGAAATTTAAGCTAGCAGCGCTACATAATGATGATGATGTGTCAGTATTAGTCGACCGGAAAAAAAGAAACTTTCATTCATCAGCACTGTGTGGATACTGGATTCCGTCAGGAGAACTTATGAAGAGTTAGGGCCGATAAAGAGAAGGAATCCGTGCTGTTAGTCCCCTTTAATAACGCTAATGATGATGGCATTATAACGAGCAAAGAATAACTTTTCTAAACTAAGATTCGAAAAGTAAACATTATGTTTTAATAGATTTCAAGTCCACATTTTTTAATCATATCAATAAAAAAAAAAAAACTTAATGATTCCACGTCTCCTAATTTTTGAAATATGAAAGGAAATCTTAATTAATCCACTTAATGTAGAACTTATGAAATGTAAGATAAATGTTTTTAGTATTTCCTTCCTGGTGTTTAAGGAGCTTTCTTGGTTTAGTTTGTTGGTAAATTTCATGCAATGTGAGTTTAGATTAGTAAAAGATGAGGTTATTGAATCAAAGAAATTCTTATTATTCTCAGTCAAGGAAAAATTTGTAAAAGTGACTTAAATATATCAATAATATATGCAAAATCATATGCGTATACATTAGAACACACACCCATGCTCACTCACTCATCATATATATATATATATATATACGTGTGTGTGTGTGTGTATTCTAATGTGTATACGCATATGATTTTGCATATATTATTAATATATTTAAGTCATATATATATATATATATATATATATATATGTGTGTGTGTGTGTGTGTGTGTTCTTATATATATGGAAATATACGAAGTGTAATGGTTATCGTTGTTGGAAATTGACACGGCGACCAGAGTTCAAATGCTGATCGAGGCTGTTTGTATTTCACAAAGCGCTAATACCGTTGGTAAAGGGATGCATCCAACTATTCTCCCTCCAGCTGTCAGTAAATGGCCAAGCAGATAGAACTCTTTAACCTTGATATGCCAAACGGTCAAGTAGAGTGAAAAATCTGAATTCAAACCTGTTAAACTCTTGTTAAAAATTGACCTTGTGTCACATCTTGCTTGTGCAGAGGGGTTGGGTAAATACACGTATATAAGATGTATACAGATTACCAGGAACACAATTGCTTTACTTTACTGAAATTTTAAACACTAATAATTTCTTTCAATATGATTTTTTCGCAAATATCTATCTATCTATCTATCTACTTAAGGGCCTTGAGTTCAATTGTAAATGGAAATACTCATTTGAGGCAAAGAATAATTTGGTCACGATGTATGGATTCATTTGCTGCAGATGGGTTCAACCATTTGCAATATCTATCAATCCATCAATCTATTGAGGTATGTTTAGTTATATCTATATAGACAAATAGTTTTTTATCTGGCAGTTTGACATCCTTTCTCTCTCTCTCTCTATATATATATATATATATGTATATGTGTATATATATATGTATATATATATATATATATATGAGTGTGTGTGTGTGTGCATGCGTGCGTGCGTACATACTTATATATTCCAGTTTCCCTCAATAAATGAAGAGGGTTTTGTTTAAGGAGTTGGCAATAAAAAGCCCTTCTTAGAATTGCACCTTTTTCAAGGTAATCAATAGTGATAGATCCTTTCGTGTCCTAGATGACTATTAGCATGACCTTCCTAACAGACCCTGTGCTCGGAACTTTTTTATCGGTGTGTCAATGTGTTTCCAATTCCATGGACTGTATTTTCACTCGTAGTGAAATCCCATGTTTAGCACATTTGTAAATTTGATGACAGACCTTCATTCAAGGAAAGGCTAATCCCAATGGCGCTAGTTGAGGAAAATAAAAACATCATAAAAGTTAGGGACACGTGCGATGATTAGGATGATATGACACATTGACTTAGGGAGAATACATTGCACCAATGATATTCTTAATTTTAGAATATATAAAAATTTGAGAAATTTGATTAGAGTTGTCAGTTGAAAAGTTGTCGGTTGTGATTTGAGAAGTTGAGATCGATAGAGCCCTTTGGGGCAGCGACAGGGAGTGAGTGACTGTGTAGCAGCAAGTGTGTCTCTGTTCATAGACCCTTACAAGTTCTATCTCGCTCTCTTATGCTAGAAAACTGTATGCATTCTGAACAATAAACACCTTTGTATCTGGAAGAGCTGAGACGCCTTGTGTTTGAAGAAGTACTATCTAATGAAGTTAAAGATGGTACCACGGTGTTGCACTCTTCACATTCAGCACCGGAGAGTTTTTCTTGTCTTTGAGTTGCCGGCATAACGACAACTTTCTCCAACCAACCACCCCGACCATCAGAAGAAGTTCCCCACGTGTGGATCTTTTAAGCACAACGTGGGCACTTAGGGAACTGAAAAACCAACTACCCAGAAACACATATGGTAGTCACGGAACCAATACCACAATAAAGTATGGTGACAAACATAGAATCAAATATTAGAATCAAGAATATTAGCCCCAAAACAAATATTTTGTGTGATTAAAATAATCTTTGCAATAAATCAGTTCTAAACATTGAAGGGTTTACATTTTGTAAAAAAAAAAATTCTGAAAAAGAAAATTTTCTTTTAAAAAGAAAATTCTCTTTATTTTTTAGTGATCCTCATATACATATACATACCTGCACACACGCACACACACACACACACACACACACACACACATATATATATATATATAGGCACATTTACCTCATTTAGTCTTTTTTATCTCGATGTCTGTATCTCTATGAATACAAAATATTTTCTGAATGTTGTTACACGTAGGAATAAATAACCTCCCTTATCCATCAATCCAAAGCAGGCTTTTACTGCTAGATCCCCTCACTAACACGACACGTAATGGATTACAGCCAATCACTGAGAATCTTAATTCAGAACACTGTCACATGAACTGTTCTGCCTATCCGATGAACTGCTGATAGGCCAACACCAATTTCCAAATGATAAGGAATCTCGAGCTTTTAAGAATTAAAAATCCGGATTTTACATGTCTTCTTTCAATCATCATTGTCGAAATTCTCGAATAAGTTCTTGTCGATCCATTGCAATGGATTTTATTGTTACATCGAAAGAGAATGAAAATGGCTTTCCTATTTGCAATTGAAACCCTGGCATTTCTTTATTCTCTTCTTCAAATCTCTACCTTCCTTCTATGGATTTCTCTTGGGACACACAGAGACACACATGCAGAGTTTTATACAAAAAGATAATGAATATTATTTGTACGCACGTTACACACAGGCTTCTTTCTTTAAGTCGTCTTCCGGAATGCGAATTTTGGGTCATTATTACTCTGCTTTGCTCAAATTGTATTGTATAAGGCGGAGCTGATGGAGTAATGATTATCGTCGTGTGAAATGGACAGGGCGACCTGAGTTCATATCCTGTACGAAGTTGTTTGGAGTTCACAAAGCGTTAATACCCATGGGAAAGTTATGCATTCAAACGATTCTCTCTCCAGCGATAGGTAAATAGTAGGGAGGATTGGCAACTTTAACCAGGGTAAGGTAACTTGTTTAGAAGAAGGAAACCTCTAAACCTGATAAACTTTACAAAAAATCATCATGTGTCACTTCCGGCTTGCGCAGAGGGGTTAGTAAATATATTTTGCTTAGATTAATGTTGCAGGCGTTGTGTTGAACACAGATACATCTGATAGTTATGCACATATTATTTTTGTAGGCAAAATCTACGTGAGTATATATATATATATATATATATATATTAAAAGTCCTAATAGTCCTTCTTGATACGTTGCCAAGATGACAACATTGGTAGGTTTCCCGATATCTTTTTAGTAATTATCAGATGAAGTTCATAAATGAACAGAATGTTGTAATAAATATAAATAGTAGAATCAGTGATACATTGCTGCACGATTCTTCTGTTATTAACTTATACAAGAAGTATGTCTGCTTCAACAAATCATCATCACTATGATCCAAATTTCAATTTTCAAGTCAAATCTAGTATATATTATGGACTCTCCCATCAATCTCGACATATGAGAGCCCAACAGTTCGGTTTAAATATGCACCGTTGGACTACCTAAGCAGGTGATTTGTTTATAGTGATGAAGATTTGTAGAACTAGACATGCTTCTTGCATAAGTTGATGACAGAAGAATCGTGCATCAATATATCACATAATCTACCCAACTATTTTATCCATACTATATATATATATATAGAGTATTGTCCAGAAATAAGTTCATTCCTGATATTATTTTAAAGCAAATTTTCTTCTAAACGAGACGTGGAAATTATATAAATCTACATAAAAAGACCTTATTTTTGGATTGTTGCATATTCATATTTTTGGAAGTTTTAATCCTCTTAGTGATTGGTAATAAATAAATCCAAGTAATATCCATTTTGATACTATTAGACCACACTAAAAGTAATAGCATCGGGTATAGTTATCGTCAAAATTAACTTTTCATTAAAAATCTGTTTGTGTATTCTGTTTCATACATATTACTGCGTATATATATATATATATATGTGTGTGTGTGCGTGTGTGTGTGTGTGTGTGTGTGTGCATTTACCCAACACCTCGACAACGGTCAGTTTGGTAATCAAGGTTAATTTGAAAGCTGGTTTGAATTCAGAGTATTTATTCTCCTAGACTGGTTTCCGAACTAAAGATAAAGATCCTAGTCTACCCAGCTATGAACCCATAGCAAAATCGAGGGAACAACTAAAATGGTGCCTTTTCCAAGTCCCTAAATGAATGTAGACGGCCTCGCCCAAGATTTAAAGTTTGATCACTAATTCCATTTCCAAAGAAATTAACCTTTTTACTCTAACTTTGTGAAATCTAAATGGTAAACTAACTATACGCGCGTACGCGCGCGCGCGCGCGTGTGTGTGTGACTTACTGTCAAGTCAACATACCAGTTTCCGTAAATCATCGAAGTTAAGCAGCCAAGAGCCTGTTCAATACTTAAATGGGTGACCATTTAGTTCGCAGCAGATACTATAAGCAATTTGAATCCATTGAGCTATATTTAAGCAAAACGTAGTTCATAAAGATGCTATATTTGTATAAGACATTAGCGAAATTTATGTCTTATATTTAATTGAATACTTTCTTGTACACAGATTCACCTACCTAGGAAGCAGCGTCTCATCAACTGAAAAGGTCATCGACACGCGGCTAACGAAGGCTTGGACAGCTATCGATAGGCTACCGATCATATGGAAATCAGACCTGACCGATAAAATGAAACGCAGTTTCTTCCAGGTAGCGGTCGTATCGCTACTGCTGTATGGATGCACTACTTGGACGCTAACTAAACGGCTGAAGAAGAAGCTAGACGGCAATTACACAAGTATGCTACGAGCAAGATTGAACAAGTCCTGGCGACAACACCCCACAAGGCACCAACTACACGGCCACCAGCCTCCCACCACGAAAGCTATCCAAGTTAGACGAACCAGACATGCAGGACACTGCTGGAGAAGCAGGGACGAGCTCATAAGTGATGTTCTCTTATGGACCCCCACATATGGCCGGGCAAAAGCAGGACGAACAGCTCGAACATACATCCAGCAGCTATGTGAGGATACGGGATGTAACCCTGAAGACCTGCCAGAGGCAATGAACGATAGGGAGGAGTGGCGAGAGAGGGTCGGGGATATCCGTGCTAGAGGCACGACATGATGATGATGATAAGAACATTATTTAAGAAAACTCTTTTAAATTTATCCTATATTTGATCCCACGAAAGAACACATTCGGCATATGCGCTACATAAGTCCAGGATTAAAATGCTCTTTGTTGGAGGGGGTGGGTCTTTTCGGTTCAGAAAGATGAGGCTAGCGAGTGTCGTTCGAGTTCAATCAATTCAGGGATGCAACAAATTTCTTATAACAAATCCTGCCATTACAGTCCGGGAAATTGATGGGCACTTTAATGTTAATTATCAGACTGTCTATCGCGATTTGAAAAAACTTGCAAATGTATCAAAGGTTAAAAAGATTGATCCCACATAATCTTCCTGTAGAGATTTGCTAACAACCTTTAGATTACTTACAACTGCTCTACACACCTAGATTACTGTGGATGAGAAATGGATTATTGATCCGTGGAGATAGGCTTGCCCAGCAGCCGAAAGTGGACTTGCATCCAAGAAAGATCTTGTTAAGTGTATTATGGGATCTGGAAGGAACTGTCCGTTTGAACTGTTAAACAATAATTCAACGATCAGAAGTGAAATTTCCTCTAAAATCTACGGTGTTTGAAAACAGCTTTGGAAAGAAAAAAAATGCCTTTTCTCGATGAACAGAAAAGGAGTCATCCTTCATCCCGATAATGCCAGTTCCCATAACGCACGAGAAACCGAAGATTTCTAAGATGAATTCAGTTGGAGAAAAACAAACTGCTTCACCGATTATATTCTCCCAACATTTTTCTTTTTGGTTGTGTTTTGTTTAAGAATTTACAAAACTATTTGGATAGAATTTGGTTTAGTTCAAAAGAAGAGTTCATAAATGATTTAATATCTTCTTTCAGAACTAAATATAAGTATTTACCCAGCCCCTTGCCTCGAACATGATGTGACACAAGGAGAATTTTTAACGGAGTTAAATGCGTTTGAATTCTCCTAGACCGGTTAGACTCACCAGGGTTAAAAGAGTCTACCCAACTATATTCATTCATAGCTGGATGAAGTATTGCTGGATTCATACTTTCTTCAAGCGCTATGTGACATGCAGTCAGCCTTGTCCAGGATTTGAACTCTGCTCATCGTATCCATTCCTTACGATTCCTTACTATTGCACCACGGGCGCCTCCATAATATAGTATAAGTAATTTGAATAAGGTGGGATCTAAAAATTTGTTGACAAGTAAGATAAAGTTATCGAAAACAATGAAGCATATATCGATCATTCAATATACATATAATCAATATTTTGTTTAAATGAATTAATTTGAAAATAGGACGCAGCACTTGTTACAGTATCATATATAATGATGTATATATTGATGTGTGTAAATCTGTATGCATGAACATTTGCACACACATTAATGAAATTCTCAATCTGTTCATTTACACTCCAAGACAAAAATATAAGACACCCCCTCAAAAATGAAGAAAAAGATATTGTTTACAATTTTTAAATTATGAAAACCATATATATATATAAGATAAGGCTAAGTGACATTTAAATTTAAAATGAGTAGACATTTCAATTCATTTTTATATGTATATTAGCATTTAAATTTTAAATTAATTTTAAAGTTTATTTTTGACATAAATGTAAGACTACCAACAAAAACTAAAGAAAAAAGGACTTAATTTAAATGAAAAAATTATTATATATAGTCTATGTAATATAAAAGATATTAAAACTCCAATACTTAAAATACTAAAAGCATAAATGGCTAAAAGAACTAAATTATTGAAATTTGAGAAAGGAGAGATTACTTCACTGAAAAGAGTCAGAAAATCTCAGAGATAAATTTTGAAGGCCTGAGTACGCAGTAAAAACGTTAACTGCAATTACTTGGAAAGTTTAAATAAGTATGGAACAAGAAAACCGATTGGCAGGCAAGAGAAAGTATCACCACAATTCCAGAGAAGATTCTTTCGCGAAATAAAAAAGAAAACTTCGTCAGCATCAAAAATATTGAAATCTCTTGTGGATCCTCCTTGTAGTACTAGAGCAATTAGAAGGCATTTAAACAACGAAAAAATTAAGAAAAGAATTCATCTTCCAAGGTTAACTATGAAGCACAAAGAGGAGCGACTGAAATATGCTCGTCAATATCAAACCATGAGTGCTAAAGAATGGCGAAAAGTTGTTTTCTCGGACGAAAAGAAATTCAATTTAGATGGTCCAGATGGCTTTCAGAAATACTGGCACACAAAAATTTTTCTAGAAGAGAATTACTGAACAAAGCATAGTGGAGGAGGATCTCTTATGATCTGGGGGAGCCTTTTCACCTTCACGAAAACTTAAACTACAATTTGTCTGGGGTCGGCAAAAAGTAGCAAATTACGTGAAGATGCTAAATGATTTATCTCTCGCACAAGAAGGGCGTCGTCTATGTGGGGAAGGGTGGATTTTCATCACGATAATGCTGCCATCCACATTGCATCAATAACAAAGAAGTACTTGCTAGAACAAAAAATAAGACTTCTTGACCACCCAGCGTATTCTCCAAACCTCAGTCCTATAGAAAATCTGTAGGGATTGATTGTTGCAAATGTTTATGTCGACAGTACTCAGCAATTTCTGAACTCAAAAACGCAATGCGAAAAATACCTTCAGTTCACATTGCAAAACTAGTTGATAGTATGTCCAGCCAAATTTTTGAGGTGATCAAAACTAACGGCGGATCTACAAAATATTTTAAAAAAAAATGCCTTTATAATCTATAGTTCTGCTCACTGGTCTTATATTTATGTCAAAACAAAATTTTAAAATTAAGCATGAATTTATAGATATAAAAATAAATTGAAATTTCTTCATATTTTGAATTTAATTGTGTTTATGCCTTATATTTCATATATCTGATTTTCATAATTCAAAAATTATAAACAATATCTTATCGTTCATTTTTTAGGGTGGTCTTATATATACACGTGTATGTGCATGTTTGCGTGTCTGTGTGTGTACGGTTGAGACGCTCACCTAGAAAAAAATGGCATATCATTGGGAGTTTTTTTTCTGCGGCAATATACTCACACACACACACACACACACACACACACACATATATATATATATATATAGTCATCCACAGACAGACTGTTTCGTTCTATCAGAACTCTTCAGTGTGGCTAGACACGCAGGACGCTCGAAGCCGGGATCGAAACCCGTCCAACTTTACGTTAGACTGTGTTTCAGACCACTCAGCCACCAAGCGGACCACGTTGGGAATTTTAAGGTATTTTTATTTTTAGAAACAGCAGCAGCAGCCTTTGTTTACATTTTTTATACCCTATCGGCTACCAGAGTGCTCAATTCTTTCGAAGAGCTTTGCATTACGCTAGCAGCGGCCGACAATTCCTTCGCTAGAGAGCTCAATCCCCATGGGGGAGCATATATTGTCATCCACAGACAGACTGTTTCGTTCTATCAGAACTCTTCAGTGTGGCTAGACACGCAGGACGCTCGAAGACGGGATCGAAACCCGTCCAACTATATATATAATTTGCTTTTCACACAGCTTGTAACGTATCCATCTCTCTCTCTCTCTCTCTCTCTCGCTTTTTCTCTCTATATATATACATATATATAGGCACACACAAGCAAACGCACGCACACACACATGCACACACACACACACACAAATAGATAGATAGATAGATATGTTTTAGGTTGAAGGGACTCCAGTCTAATTGACACAGCCATGGTGAAGGCAAATCTTCAAGAGTTTAACTCTAAAATCAAAATTGGAGAAGGAAACCTGCAGTTTGCATAGTCACCAGTTATCTTGATATGCTTGTCACTGGGCTGTCACAACGTAGATCCAGAGAGTGGCATAAGTGTTGTACAAGCGTATGTCACTATAAATCAACAACATTCAAATGTCTTACTACCTTATACTCTTGCGCATCTTGAATATTTTCACAACATAAATTATTTGTTACTCAGAATGTTTGATTTGTAATTCTGGCGATAAAGTCAGCTATTTTTTGTGAAGATGTAGCTGACATGATATATATATATATATATATATATATCAGTCTGTTCATATCTATCTTTTAATCATCCTGTTAATATGTCACACACACACACACACACACACATTAACACACACACAAACACACACACACACACACATATATATATATATATATATATATATATATATATATATATATATCAAGTCGAAACAGCTGTTCAGTGTTCCGTATATCGCACGTAAGTGTTTGCCGAATTTTCTAGTCATGGTGATTCCAATTAATATAAGATCAATTCCTCTATTTAAAAATTATATATATATATTCCATGAACTTATGCATAGCAAACTTTATGGCCTTTTATAATCGCCATCAGTCTAGATGAGAGAATAGATATTATATTCATATAAGAATTGATCAACATTTTATACATTAACATCAAAGGATTTTTCAATTTTACAAAGAAGAATCCTGCCACTACTCCCTTCTTTTTCTGTTCGTTGTATGTCCTTTCATTCGAGCCCTTTTTATCTTTTTCACATAGAAAATATCTCTATTCACAAAAATTTGCATTTGGTTTACCCCAAGTGAAATACAATTTTTGACGGACAATACATTCAGGGATCGAACAGTTTCAAAGTTTCAATGTGTGATAAGCATATTTCATGGAAATCAATGGTCGTGAGAATTGAATTGAATTAGAAACCCTGGCCACACAAAAATTTCGTTTTTAATAATAATGATAATAATAATATTATCATCATCATCATCATCATCATCATCTTTTGAATTTTTCCCACGAACGTTAATTGGGGGCTTTTCATTCGAGCTTGACTAATAGCAAATCGTTTCAAAACTTCAGGACTCTTCTGAGTATTCTAGCCGATTTTAATAATATTGTGCTTTGAATGGTCCTAGTTCTTCAAATTTATTATTATTATTATTATTATTATTATTATTATTATTATTTATGCGAGTTTTTTCTCACAAGTATCAGCTGATGTCTCGCTAGAGCCTGAGTGACAGCTAATCCCTACAGGTCTCTATTCTTTGCGATCTCAACAATGTTATAGTTTTGACGGTCTCGATTCGTACGATTTCCAACCTTGAAAGTACCCTTTATAAGCTCTGCATACAACAGGTATCACTGTCCATCTCTTGTTCTACAAATTCCTGCATTCTCTGAAAAAGTCTACGTACTTTTCTTTGTTTTTACGCTTTCTTTGATTTTCTCTCTTAGGTCCACTAGGACAGCAAGATTCTCACTGTGGTCCGCTGGGACAGCAAGATTCTCTCTGTGGTCCGCTGGGACAGCAAGATTCTCACTGTAGTCCACTAGGACAGCAAGATTATCTCTGTAGTCCGCTGGGACAGCAAGATTCTCAGTGTGGTTCGCTGGGACAGCAAGATTCTCACTGTAGTCCGCTGGGACAGCAAGATTCCCTCTGTGGTGCGCTGGGACAGCAAGATTCTCTCTGTAGACCGCTGGGACAGCAATATTCTCTCTGTGGTTCGCTGGGACAGCAATATTCTATCTGTGGTCCGCTGGGACAGCAAGATTCTCAGTGTAGTCCGCTGGGACAGCAAGATTCTTTCTGTGGTCCGCTGGGACAGCAAGATTCTCTCTATGGTCCGCTGGGACAGCAATATTCTCTCTGTGGTTCGCTGGGACAGCAAGAATTTCTCTGTAGTCCGCTGGGACAGCAAGATTCTCAGTGTTGTCCACTGGGACAGCAAGATTCTCTCTGTGGTTCGCTGGGACAGCAAGATTCTCTCTGTGGTCCGCTAGGACAGAAAGATTCTCTCTGTAGTCCGCTGGGACAGCAAGATTCTCTTTGTAGTCCGCTGGGACAGCAAGATTCTCACTGTAGTCCGCTGGGATAGTAAGATTTACTTGACAGAAAGTTCTCATTTTTTAAAAATCTCACTTGGTCTGGTCTCCTGGACGGGATTAGGCGACCTGTTTGTGTCTCAAAATCTCAGAGAATTTTATGCCTTTCATTTTTTAGGACTAATTCCGGTGTGAGCATATACCATTTGGTAGTATGGTCGAGTTTAAGTTTTTTGCTCAGTTCCAAGAGAATCACCGTCCCCACCCAGTCGTGTCTAGTGGTGTAATGGATATGGTCGTAGTAAATGGACACGGCGACACGAGTTCAAATGCTGGACGAGACTGATTGCATTTCACATAGCACTAATACCCTTGGGAAAGTTATACATCCAATTATTCTCCCTCCAGCTATGGGTAAATAGTAGGACAGACTGATATCTTCAGCCTTGGTGAGGCAACTAGTCTGGGAGAAGGAAAACTCCGAATTCAAACCTGTTTAAATTCCCTTAAAAATTGACCTTGTGTCATATCCTGCCCGAGCGGAGGGGTTGATAAATATGTATAATCTTTTTGCGCTAGTTTGCGACATTCGATTATCGTGTGATCATTGATTTCATCTTTGTCATTACATACCCAGCATTTGCTATTATCGAGCGTATTATTATTGTTATTATTACTATAATTATTTCACTCCTAGCGAGTTATACACACCAGCGTGAACCGATGGTATTTCACAGAAGTCTAAATGACTGCAAGTCTCCTAAGGTCTCTAGGACTTTGCTCAAGATTCTAGCAGCTCTTTATTATGCTGCAGTCTGGATAGTTTCGAGTCATCTTCCGATTTCCAAATTTGCTAATCTCCTTACCAAGCGTTTAGGGACCGTTGCAAGTGCGCCGGTTATAATTGGTATTACTGTCAGCTTCATCTTTCACAACTTTTTTTTAGTTCCCTGGCAAGGTCTAAGTACTTCATCTCCTTTCACTTTCTTTGATTTTCACTCTGTGGTGTGCCAGGATGGCAAAATCAACTATATGGCAAGTTCCCTGTTTCTTTTTTTTCTTTTCAATTATCTCAAGCTTTGGTCATCTGGTCGGGATAAGGTGATTTGCTGTAAATCCAAATCCATTATCATTTCACTCTTTGAAAGTTTTTCATTAGAGCAATAGCTGTTGCTCTTTCACTGGTGTCTGAGTGACAGCAAGTCTCCTCAGATCTTCTGGATACCTCTGAATATTCTAGCTGCTCTCAACAATGCTGTTGTTTTTATGGTTTCCACTCATTTCTTATTTTCAAGTCCTCCAGACCCTTTATCAATCCTTTGGTGACAGTACCAAGCACACTAATTTCAAATGGTATCACCGTTACTCTCATCTTCCATAGTTTTTCCAGTTCTCTTGCAAGTTTTAGGTCCACGTATTTATCTTTCTTTTCGTTTTCCTTCAGTTTTAAACTTATGGTCTGCCGGAACAGCCTAGTCCACTATTCGGCAGGTTCTCTTTTTTATTGACTATGTAATTATTATTATTATTATTATTATTATTATTATTATTATTCACTCATTAGAGCTTTTCACATCAGCGTTAGCCGATGGTTTTTCACTGGAGTCTGAGTGACAGCAAGTCTCCTCAAGTCTCCAGGACTCTTCTCAGTATTCTGGCCGTTCGCAATAACGCTGTCGTTTGGATGGTCTTCACCCGTCCGCTAACTTCCAACTCCTCCAGTCCCTTTAGTATTCCTTTAGTTACTGTTCGGAACGCTCCAATTACAATTGGTATAATTGTCACCTGCATGTTCCACAGTTTTTTCAATTCCCTAGCAAGGTCGAGGTACTTTTCCTTCTTTTCACATTCTTTTAGTTTTATTCTGTGGTCAGCCGGGACAGCAAAGTCGACTATTTTGCAAATTCTCTTTTTTGTTAGTTATAATTAAATCTGGTCTTCTGGCCGAGATTAGGTGATCCGTGTGTATGCCGAAGTCCCATTGGGGTCTATGTGTGTCATTTTCTAGGACAGGCGCTGGGTTGTGCATATACCATTTGTTTGTATGGTCAAATTTAAATTTCTTGCACATCTCCCAGTCTATCACCTTGTCGACCCAATCTTGTCTAGTCTTATATTCCTTCTAAGCTAATTTGCTGCATTCGCTTATTATGTGATTAATGGTTTCAGGTCTGTTACCACATAGCCTGCATTTGCTATTTTGTTGAGTCTTATCTATTCTAGCTTTGATATGATTGGTTCTTACGGCGTTGTCTTGTGGTGCTATTAGGAGAGATTCTGAATTATTATTATTATTATTATTATTATTATTATTGTTATTATTCCTTGTGAGTTTTTCACATCAATTTTAACGTGCCCTTTCACAGTAGTATGAGTTATAGCAAATCTCCTCAGGTCTCCAGGACTCTTCTTAGTATTCTAGCAGATTTCAACAGTACTGTGATTCTGGAGGATCTGGATAATTTTTCTCTGCTCGTTTATTCCCTTAGTATCTTTTCCAAACATTTCGAAGCAGTTCCAAGGATACAAACTACGATTGATATCACCATCAATTTCATATCCGACAGGATTTTTAGCTGGCAAAGATCCAAGTATTTGCCTATGTTTTAACCTTCTTTCAATTTCATTCTATGCTTTGCCTGAATCGTAAAATCCACTATTTAACTTCTTTATCGATACTAAGCCTGGTCTTCTGGCCGGCTTAGGGTGATCTGGTTGTATTGCAAAGTTCCAAATAAAGGAAACTGGATAACTAAAGAAGAACTGAGAACATCCAAACTTCAGAACTTGTGAGACAGGTTCGAAAAGCAGGGGGGCCGGTAGACTCTCACTGGGCTTCAGTGAAGGTCACCAGTTACTGCTATTGTGAAAGACTCACAAAGTAAAGTAATAATAATATTAGGAAGAATCGAGACCAACGAGAACGCAGCATTGTTAAGATCAGCAAGAATACTGAGAAAAGTCCTGAAAACATGAGGAAACTTGCCGTTATTCAGACTTCAATGAAAGACGACCAGCAAATGCTGGTAGGAAAAACTCCCAAAGAGTAAAATAATGATAATAAAGCGAAAAGATTGACAAATACTTAGACAATTGAAAAAAAAAACACCAGTGGAACATGGAGGGGGAGGTATACCAATTGTAGTTGGCAGGCTTGGAACGTCCCAAAAAGAACCGGATTGGAATTTGGCATAGAAAAACCTGCCAAGCTAATTAGCAAAAAACAACAAATGATAGAAGGGATAGAACTACCTAATCAAGAAAAACTCAGAACACTAGGCAAAAAGGAAACTTAAAAATACTTGGAAATACTGGAAGCGGACACCATCAAACAAGTGGAGATGAAAGAACAGATTTAAAAAAGAGTACTTCAGGAGAACGAGGAAACTATTCGAAATCAAACGACATAGTAAAAATCCATTCAAAGGGATAAATACCTGGGTTAGCACCTTGGTAAGTTACCCAGGACCAATATTAAATTGGACGAGAGATGAACTTCAACAAATGGACCAAAGACCAAGAAAACTCAGGCCTTACATCCCAGAGATGACGTTGACAGACTGTACGTGTCAAGGAAATAAGGAGGAAAACGGCTCACCATCATTAAAGACAGCGCTGATGAATTAATAGAACGATTAGAAGACTATATAAAAAATACGGAGGAAGACTGATTACAACCAACAGAAACAATACAGACAAAACAAGCATTAACAGAACAAAAAACAAAAACAGAAAACAAAAATAGGAAGAAAGACAACTGTATGGATACTTCAAGCAACAAGCAAGTAAAGTATCACATGAGAAGACTTGCACATTGCTAAGAAAGGGAAACCTTAAGAGAGAAACTGAATCTCATCTGTTAGCAGCTTAAAATAAAGCCACAAGGACAAATTATATCAAAGCAATAATAGACAAGAGGCAACAAAACAGCGGATCTATGTTATGTCGTGATAGAGACGAAACGATTCACAACATATTAAGCGATTGTAGTAAAGAGAGAATATAACTAGACACGACTGGGTGGGAAAAGTGATCCGCTGGGAATTGTGAAAGAAGTTTAGAGTTGATCATACAAACAAATGGTATATGCAAAACCCGGAATCCGTCCTAGAAAATGAGAGGCACAAAATTTTATGGGATTATGAGATAAAAACTGATTATCTAATCTCGGCCAGACGACCAGACAAATGATAGTCAACAGCAAAAAAAAAAAAAAAAAAAAGAAAAAGAGAATCTGTCGAATAATGTACTTTACCGTTCCGGCTGACCACTGAAGGAAAGTAAAAACAGAGATAAGTCCCTAGACCTTGTTAGATAACCGAAAAAACTATGGAATATGAAAGTGACGGTGATACCAATTGTAATTGGAGTGCCCGGTACAATCACGAAAGGATTGATACAGGGACTTAAGGACTTGGAAATAAGAGGACGAGTGGAGACCATCCAAACAACAGCATTATTGAGATCTGCTAGAATACTAAGAAGAATCCTTGAGACTTAGGGAGACATGCTCTCACTCAGACTCCTGTCGAAAACCATCAGCTAACGCTGGAGTAAACAACTCTTAAACGAGTAAAAAAATAATAATACAAAAAGACAAATGTCAGATGGAAACGAACTACCAAATCCAGAAAAAATCAGAACTCTCCGAGAGAACGAAAATTATAAGGTTTTAGGAATATTGGATGCGAACACCATCAAACTAGCGGGGAAGACAGAGAAAGAAAAAAAAACAAACGAGAGTATCTCAGGCGAATGAGTAAACTACTCAAAACCAAGCTATAGAGAAGAAACATCATTAAAGGGATGAACACCTCGGCTGTCCTCGTAAATTACTCAGGACCGTTCATGAAGTGGACGAGGAAGAAACTTTGATCAATGGACCAAAGATAAAAATTGACGACGATGCATAAGGCCATAAATCCCAGAGATTACAGAGACAGGCTGTATATTTTGAGAAAAGAACAAAGAAGAGAATTCGCCTGTGTAGAAGATGGCGTCGATACTTCGATAGCACGATTCGAAGAATACATAAAAAAAAAGACTAATTACAGCGACCAGAAACAACACAAACAACACATGGATCAACAGAACAAGAATTACTTAAAATCAAAAATGAGAAGAAAAACAGTTGTATGGATATTTCAAGCAGCAAACAATCGAAGTCTCACACGAAAAGATATGAAAACCTTAAGAGAGAAACTGAATCTTTTCTAATAGCAGCAAAAATCAAAGCCATAAGAACAATGTATGTTAAAGTAAAAAAAAAAAGACTAGACGCAACAAAATAGCAAATGTATGTTATGTGGGGATAGAGACGAAACGGTCAATTACTGGATAAGTTAAAGCAATAAATTAGCGCAAAGAGATTATAAGAGTAGATACGACTGGGTGGGGAAAGTGATCCACTGCGAATTGTGCAAGAAATTTAAATTCAACCACATGAACATGTTTTAGCCAGATGACCAGACCTAAAGATAGTAAAAAAAAAAAAACCCTGCTGAAAAGTGGACTTTGCCGTCTCGGCAGACCATAGAGTAAAATTAAAAGAAAGTGGAAAGAGTGATTAATATCTGGATCTTGATTGAGAGCTAAAGAAACTATGGAACATGAAGGTGACGGTGATACCAATTGTAGTTGGAGCACTTGGAACGATCCCAAAAGGATTCGTAAAGGGACTGGAAGACTTAGAAATCAGAGGATAAGTAGAGACCGTCAAGATGATAGCATTGTTAAAATCGGCCAGAATATTTAGAAGTGTCTTGGAGACTTGAGGAGACTTTCTGTCCCTCAAAATTGTATGAAAAACCATCCCCTGACGTTGGCGTGAGCAACTCTCAAAAGAGTAAAATAATTGCACATCAATAAAACACAGTGTACATCCATATAATAGGGAAGGCTGATAAGTTCTTTGTCCAACCAAGAAGGGAATGACGTTTTTTAGAATTAGTTTGATTTCTTTGTTTAATGGCATATCAGTCTTCGTGGGTTAGTTAGGGCTAAAGCCATCCTTGAAAAAGAAAAGTAGAGGTACTATTTAACTCATTACTGGGGGTGGATAACGGGGTTCATACCAGTGGTGTAATGGTTATCGTCGCAGGAATTGGACACGGCGACACGAGTTCAAATCCTGGACCTGACTGATTGAATTTCACATTGCACTAATACCCTTGGGAAAGGTATAAATCCAATTATTCTCCCTCCAGCTATGGGTAAATAGTAGGGCAGACTAGGTTCTTCAGCCTTGGTGAGGCAACTAGTCTAGGAGAAGGAAAAGTCTGAATTCAAACTCCGCTTAAAAAATTGACCTTGTGTCATATCCTGCCCGAGCGGAGGGGTTGGGTAAATATGATAACGGGGTTTATACCTTTAATTAGGCTCTTCGCCTGAAAGTGAACAGAAGGATGAGTATGTGAAAATGTATGCATGTTTCATGGTTTTATTTCATCCTCTTCGTTTGTCGTGTCGAGAAACTCTATAACAGATTCGGATATATTTTTTGTGCCAAACATTTTTTTCAAGGTTATTTTCTTCTGTATGCTGGACATTTTTCATGCTGTAAGAGATAAATAATTTTATGTTAACGTAATATTGATAAATAAAACTCCTTAATTAGTTTATGATGAATGTGGCTTATTAGAAATATAATTTTCTATCATTTTGAGCCCGAAGAATAAAATCCTATAATTTGTTTATGTCTTATTATTTTTAGCGGATAAATTGCTTTTTTTAGAATTTAGAAAGATTCTTTGCTGATAATGTACATATTTGAATATCATCGTTAAATTTTGACAGCGCTTGTACACTAGCAATTATTATAATGATAATAGTGACGCAGCTTGTGATTTTATTGTTCATATCGAGCAACAACCAATCAAAAATATTCAACGGACAGAATTCAAATCCGGGAAAGAACTAATAAATATATTTTTTCTCAAAAATATTTATTTCCTTTGATGTTTTTTACGGTTCATTTGTAAAAATAATCAAATTAGTTTTCTTAATTGCATAGTTAGAACATTTTTCTAACTTTGCTAAATGATGACGATCGAATGAATTTTCTAAACAAAATAGCAAACATCGAAATAAATTAATAAATTTTTCCCAAATTTAAGTGTTTGAATCATAAAGGACCCACATTTGGAAAACAAACCCCCATAATATATCTTTGGATCGATATTAATGGCTTCTACTTTAAAAAGAATTACTACATATGAGGCAATCAGAAACTCTGTCATAAAAGATGAATATAATTTCTGAAAATATAATCAATACTCAGTATTGATCAGAGGATATTCAGAATGACAAATTCCATCAAAACCAAAGTTTGATTGAAAAAACAACCTCTAACCAAAGAGATTTCGTCTTGTTCTCTCAATATTTTAACGCGGGGAAGATGATGTTAACTTGTTTAAAGTTAAACATGTTGATTCATATCTGGACTCGATATGGTACCAGATAAAAACTCCACTATACCATCCTCTCAAGTTGAAAAATGCTATTATTGGTTTCGTTTGATTTCTTTGTTTTAATGACATATTAACATTTGTCAGTTATTTGATGCCAAAACCATCCTTGTAGAACATTGCTAACTATTGTCAGTTATACGTAATTTTAGTATGGTACCATGTCTCAGTTTTGCTGCTTCAAAGTGACCATATTCCTTTTCATATATTTAAGTTTACCCATAAATTCTTTAAGCATAAAATAATTACTGGAGAGAAGATAATGGAATGGCCACCATCAAGTCCTGATTTGAATTCGATCGAAAAAATATAGTTAATAGTGACGATGAAATCATATGAAGGTGGCTGACGATAAAACAGCAAAGCAGACTTCAGGGAAGCAATTAAAACTGCCAAGTGGCAAACCTGTTAAAATAAAATTAAGAAATAGAAACAGACCCCCCCCAAAAAAAAAAATTAATGCATAATAGATTACGAACTATTATCGAGAAGAAGGGTTAGGATATTAAACTGTAAATGATTCGAAGACATTATATGAGTTAGTTCTTTGTTTTATTATAAATAATGATCGATTTTTGATGATTTTATGTTATTTTTATCGAATTAGAATGTCTTTATTTGGGTTTTCTTAATCTTCTGACAGAAGATATTTAAAAAAAAAAACATCAAATAACTTCAATAACTTTATTAAAACGTATTTATTAAAACGTAAAATTTTAAGTCAGGATTTGTTTTGACATCTAAATTGATTGTTAAAATTTCAAAATTTTTCAAGCAAATTTGAATCACTGAAGTTTATGTTTAACGACTTGAGGGTTTTGGTATAATACTTTGCACGCTCAACTCACGGACCATTCCTTTTGGAATGCCATAATTCTGGTCTTGTTCCAAAATACCGGGTTTGACGAGGCCTGGTCTAATGAAGGCGATATTCAAGGACTTATCTGAGGAACATACGCAGTAGAGGAGAGTAACATTCTGAAGGTGATATAATGAGACCGGGGAAAGCAGATCACGGGGGTGGGTGCGGTTATTCCTGTCCGTTGCAATGCATTCCAAGGGGGGAATGTTCGTCCATGCGGTTGGAATTATCAAAATGTAAAGAAGTTTTGCCTCTAGTTCAAAGTCTCCTTCTCTCTTCACAATCGATTTTCTATCTTGGAAGTTCTCCAAATAAAGATTCGTTTCTTTTAGAAAGAAAAAAAAACGAATTGTGTTATGCATTTAGGAAGTATTAATACTCAGACGAGATGATAACTGGTCATATAAGAAGATAAGAGGACTACGATCAAGTAACGCTTAAGGCAACGGTACTAGATCACCGATATTAAGTAGCCTACTCATCTTCCTTTCATAGTTTCTTTGCTTAAGGGCATATCAACCTTAGTGGGTTATTTAATGGCTAAGTCATTATAGAAGAACATAGCTAGGGATAAATAGCTTCATACTTTTCTCAAGGGAATTAGTCCGAAAGTGAACGTAATAGAGCGATTGGAGTTCGAATTCACTAACCAGAATGTTACTGTCCAGCACGTTAACCACTATGCCATGGGGACTACCTTTCTAAATGGGATAAGTGTGATGAATGCAGAGGGGACTATTTTGAAGAAGATTAACGTTTTATTCATTGATCATTTCCTTCTTGGTAAATACAGCTTTAGCATCAATACTTTTTAAAAATGCACCTCGAATATGTTTATCTCTCGTTTTATTGAGCGCTTTCCAAGCCTCGTTAAGCATTTCGGACATCAATCCAACACAAAACATAGTTGATCAACTTGCCTAGATGTATAGACTTCCTAGAGAATACAACAATGAAAAAATAAATTAGATATAAAGCCAATCTCGATATTTTTTTTAAAGAAATAAGCCATACGATTGTGCCAAAGAAGTACTGTTAAAAATAATCAGACTGAGATCCGTGAGAGCTTTTCTTGTTTCCTAAACTGAAATTTAATCTTAAGAAAACGAATTTGCAAACGTGGAGGCTATTAAGATAAACACAACAGCAAATAATTCCCGGCAGTTTCAAAGGAAAAGTTGCAAAGGTGTTTCGATCAATGATAAACTCACTAAAATAAGTGTGTTGAATGCTAAGGTGACAATCTTGACAAAATTAACGCTTTATCAATTAATCGTTTTTGTCTTGGTAAATAAATCTTCATTTGGATCCATGTCTTCCTTTACATTATTTGAAGTGGACATAAAAGGTTCAACCAGGAGTCTAAATCTGTCTGCTGATTTCACCATGATAATTGTATCATAAAACTATGTCTCTAGACTCGGATTAGATTGTTTCTATTTAACCATTGAAAAATCGGTGAAGTCATGTCGATTCATTTTTTATGTACTTTAATTTAAATGAATTCAAATTAGTGTTATTTTTTAGAGAGAATTATGTACATTTGAATACAACAAATTGAAGGAGTCAAGTTTTGGAGTATTTTAGAAACGTATTCTTTTGCTGAGGTGGTGAATGTGATAAACCACACCTTACTGTTAGATGCCGAAATCACCTGATATTTTCCAAGTTCTCCCATGGCTGGATTTGCCTTTATAGCTTGTACCACGACCTCAGAATCCACGGTTTTAGGCTTAGCTGATCTTGCCTGATCATTGAGATTCTTACCACCCCAGTGAAATTTCTTCAACGATCTAATTACAGTACTGTGAACAAACGCTCCTTCACCTTTCGGACAACAAATATTTTTGGTTGTTTCGGCAACATTATGACCCAATTCGAATTCGTATAGTATTAGTCCCCGAATTAAACAACGTTGTACATTAATCTTTACGGCTTCCAAATCGGTCATGAAATCAAACAATGCACTACTGTCAGCACACCAACAACCACGATACTACCAAACACAGCGACTATCTAACATGGTTTGAACTGCTTCGGTCACGTGATATATGCGCCGCTATCTAGCACATTGCAAAACACTGCAAACTTTTGACCCTAGAATTTTCGATTTTATACCATTTACTTAACGAACCTATTTCTCCGAATCGAGGTGATAGTGGCAAAATCCAACGCATTTGATAAAAAATTCATCATTTTTTCTTCAAGTGGAACAATTCAGATGCTTTGGCAAGAAATGCTCCTTGGGTTGAAGGAACCTTTGATGACCCACATTGATAATGAAAGGTATCGCTCCTTTTGGGCAACTGCTGCTTCCTGAAGTTCAAGAATATTTCACACATTCTGTTTTATCTGATTGGGATGATGCCAGTTCGGTCATATTCTTAGTAATTCCCTGGTTGCCATGTAAAAGAGAATCAGTTCTCAGAATAGAAGAAAAAAAAAAGGTATTTCTCTCAAACGAAAAATTTTTCTTTACTTAACATGAAAGAAAAGAGTAGAAAAAACAGAGATCGAATGTTAAGATCGATTTAATGACTTTTGAGTTATTGTTTATACAAGTATTGTATTAAAAAAAATAAGCATTTAAAAAAAAATTAATTTTGACTTTTATTTTTTTTATTTCTTCCTTTCACTTTGTGTTACTGTATCTTTAATAGCTTTCAAACAATAGTTGGAATTAGAAAAATCGAACACGCTTCCCCCGTTTGTCACGGCGAAGCCAAATTAAAAGAAATAGCTACTCTAATGATTAAAGTACAGAGACATTAGTTTCTTAAAAGCTCAAATCAAACTTATATCATTCCTTTATTTTTTGTCTCTGTATCATGTTTGCCATAATTGTTGTTTTTACTCTAATAATCTACATGGATCGGACAACATTGGTTATTAACAAGTACATTTTTAGTTTTTTCCAATTTCTTACAATCCTTTCCAAGACTTAAAGAAAGGGAATGTTGTATTGATATATATTCTCGATATTGATGTCTTTTGTCTATTTTGGATGTTATTGTTTATTTACATTGATATTAGTCTTTTAAAGAGATACGTAGTTCCGCAAAGTTTAATTTTGTGCATTTCATATAGGCTAGGACAGCCACGTGTCTTATTAATGCGTTTATCTATCCCTTTCTTGATCATACTCTGGGCTCCTACTACTGCCAGCATCTTTTTTAAAATTTCTAATTATAGGTTTTTGTATTAACTAATATTTTTTGACTGATATGTTATCAACTGTTGGCACTGATATATCAATTAGAAGGCATATTATTTATTTGTAGACCTCAACCACCATAACTGGTGTTTTGTTTCTTATTTTTCGATAAGTTTGGATCACAAAGTCCCAGCGAATAGTGACTTCTTTTTCTTCAGTTATTGATTCTGGTTGGTGTTTATACAATTTTTCACTATCCAATATTTGCACAGTATATACATACCTGCTAGTGAATAATAATAATAATAATAATAATAATAATAATAATAATAATATCTTTTTAATAATTATCATTATTATTATTATTATTAGAGCTTTTCACATCAGCAATAGCCGATGGTTTTTCACTGGAGTCTGAGTGACAGCAAGTCTCCTCAAGTCTCCAGGACTCTTCTCAGTGTTCTGGCAGTTCTCAACAATGCTGTCGTTTGGATGGTCTTCACACGTCCGCCAACCTCCAAGTCCTCTAGTCCCTTTAGTAATCCTTTAGTTACTGTTCCAAACGCACCAATTACAATTGGTATAATTGTCACCTGCATGTTCCACAGTTTTTTCAGTTCCCTAGCAAGGTGGAGGTATTTATCCTTCTTTTCACATTCTTTCTGTTTTATCCTGTGGTCTGCCGGGACAGAAAAGTCGACTATTTTGCAAGTTCTTTTTTTTTTGTTGATTATTATTAAGTCTGGTCTCCTGGCCGGGATTAGGTGATCCGTTTGTATATTAAAGTCCCATAGGAGTTTATGCGAGTCATTTTCTAGGACAGGTGCTGGGTTGTGCATATACCATTTGTTAGTATGGTCGAATTTAAATTTCTTACACATTTCCCAGTGAATCACCTTACCGATCCAGTCGTGTCTCGCCTTATATTCCCGCTCTGCTAATTTGCTGCATTCGCTTATTATATGATTGATGGTTTCATCTCTGTCGCCACATAGCCTGCATTTGCTATTTTGTTGCGTCTTATCTATTCTCACTTTGATATGATTCGTTCTTATGGCGTTGTCCTGTATTATTATTATTATCATTATTATTATTATTATTATTATTATTTCTTGCAAGATTTTCTCACCAGGGTAACCTGATAGTCTTTCTCTGGGGTCTGAATGATAGCAAATCTTCTTAGATCTCCTTGACTCTTCTCAGTATTCTGGCCGATCTTAACAATGTTCTAGTTTGGATGGTCTCGGTTCGTGCTCTGATTTACAACTTTTTGGGGACCGTTCCAAGTGCGCCAATGGCATTTGGTATCACAGTTACTATCAGGTTTCACAGCTTTTTTACTTCTCTAGCAAGGTCCGGGTACTTGGATCTAGTTTCGTGTTCTTTGATTTTCAATATGTGGTCTGCTGAGACGGCAAAAAATCAGAAGACGATAAGCTATTTCTGTTAGTTGTTAATTATCACAAGGTCTGGTTTTCTGGCCGAGATCAGGAGATCCGTTTTTATCTTAAAATTCGAAAGAATTGTATGTATTTCATTCTTTAGAACTGATTCTGATTTGTGCATATACCATTTGAGTGTGTGGAAAAATTTCAATTTCTTGCACAATTCCTAAGGGATCGCCTTTCCTACTCAGTCGTGTCTAGTTTTATACTTCTTTTGCACAAGTTTGTTACTTTTGCTTATTATGTGACGTATCGTTTCGTCTTTGTCACCGCATGATTGACAATTGCTCTTCTGTTATTCTTTATCGATTTTGGCCTTGATGTAAGTTGTCCTTATGGTGTTATTTTGTGTCGTTGTCAGGAGAGATTCAGTTTCTCTCTTAAGATTAACCTTTCTTAACCATGTCCAGGTTTTCTCGTGTGAGATTTCACTAGTTTATCTCTTGAAACATCCATACAGTTATTTTTCTTCCCATATGTGTTTCCTAGTTTTGTTGTTGTTCTATTTGTTCTTATGTCATCAGTACTGTCACTAGCCGCGGTGATTAGTATTTCTTTGCTCTTTTTAATGTAGTCCTTGAGCCCTCGTATTGATGCGTCCACGCTATCTTCATTGCTGGCGAGTCCTCAACCTTCTTCTTTTCTGAATATATACAGTGTGTCTATCTCATCTCCCGGGTGTATTTGCTTGTTTTATTCTATTCTTTGACTTGTATCTTATTATCTTTTACTACTGACATATTAGTTAGAAACCATGTTTGCTTTTATAGTCCTTAACAACAATATTTAATCAACTGATCTTTATTTTTCTGTCAAATTAGACAACAAACCCAGAAAATTATTGCTTCTTTGGCTTTCATTATGCTTCTGGTTGGTTCTTTTACGTTTTTTTTTAGATTTTGGTATTTTATTCTATTTGCAGATCTTCCAATGAATATAATATCCTATTTTACAATGTCTTAAAACGTTTATTTGTGTTAGGATTGGCCAATCGCACACTAATGGCTCAATTAATTCAGTTTTTGTTCTCACTGTCTACACATAAGTTTTTTTTTTTATCTCTTCTTTATAATGTTTCTTGGATAGTTTCTTATTGTCAGGCTTTGGTCCTGTGCTGTTATTATTGACCCCTCTGTCTCTGCATTCAGTCCAGCTCTTTGAGTCATCAAATATTTTTTAGTAGATTGATTTCGGAATTTCTAATTCTTTGTACGCATCGTCAAGGTAGAGATTTTTGTTCTCAGACTTTTTGAAAATGGCTCAGTCCTTGTGCTTTCCATTCATCTTTTTGGCTACATCTTTATTACTTCATTCTTTTATGTCTATTTCTGCTGGTTGAGTTGTTTCGAAAATTTATTGCTTTCTTTAATTACTAAACTTTTTTTCTTTAGTTTCTCGTGTCCGTTTTCAAGCTTAAACATACCATCTGTTGTAATATTTAATTATTTCTTTAATCTTATCGTGGTTGTTTTGTTGATCAATTCTGGTTGGATTAAGCCTCTTCCACAATTTTCTTTATTGATATATAGACGTTCTATACTTACCTTTGAGTGATGCATTCAGCGACTGATTATTAGTCACCTAACTTTAGAATCCATCTTTTTTATTTAAGTTGACTCCAGTTTTTTTTTTTTTTGCATTCAATTCTGTTCTTATTATGACTTATTTTCCAATATAATTCTTTTCTTATTTTTTCTTTGTTTATAGTATGGTTGTTACCATTGCTTCATTAATTCCTAAATATTTTAGGTAGTATTGTGTTCTAAATCGGTAATTTACATGCTTATATCTCGTGATGTTTTCAGACTTTACTTATAAGCCGTTCGCACATTCATCCACATTAAATGGAATCCCAATGCCGTCACTAAATCATTTAGTAATAAATAGAACTTTTAAATCTTAATGGTTTATTGCTTGTAACTTTAAATCGTCTCAAAAGAATAGGCGTTTCATTTTTCTAGAAGTAGTTTTATATCCATTGTCTGTGTTTTTAATCTCTATGGAGAGAGGTATTAAAGATACACAAAAAAGAAGAGGTGAAAGTGAGGCTCGTTGAAAGATCCCATTGTTGATGTTTAAATTATTTCTTTCGAGTAAACCTTTTTCTTGGATTATTATTATCATTATTATTACTATTATCATTAGTTTACTCTTTTGAGAGTTTTGCATATCAATGTGAACTGATGGTTTTTCCACTGGAGTCTGAGTGACAACAATTCTTCTGAATATTCTCGCCAATCCCAACTATGCTTTAGTTATGGATGGTCTCCCTCTTATTTTCAAGTCCTCGAGTTCCTGTATTAGTCCTTTGGTGACTGTACCAAGCGCACCAATTTCGATTAATATCACCGTCAATTTCATGTTTCATAGTTTTTTTTTTTCAGTTCTCTAGCAAGGTCTTCGTATTTATCTCTCTTTTCTCCTTCTTTCAGTTTTACCCTGTCGTCAACCGGAACGGTAATGTCCACTATTCGGTAGGTTCTCTTTTTTTTTCTTGACTATCACTAGGTCTGGTTGTCTGGCCGATATTAGATGATCCGTTTTTACTCCTAGTGGGTTTCTAATAGCAATTTTAGCTGGTGGTTTTCCACTGAAATACGATTGAGATAGGGTGTTCTCAGATTTCCAATACTCTTCTAAATATCCTTCCAAATACTTTGCAGTTGTCTGAATAGTATTGGTTATTCATCAGATATCTAGTTCCAAAAATTTATTTTGGCGCTGTTCCAAGGGCAAGACTGCAACTTATATTAACATTACTTTCATGTTCAACAACTTTTCCATCTCTTTACCAAAATCCACGTATTCCTCAAGTTTTTCTCTCTTTTATTTTCAGTCTTTTGTCTACTACAACAGAAAAATCCACTTAACGGCAAATACTTTTCATCTGGTTTATTAACACTGGGTCTGATCTTCTGTTTGGGATTGAATGATCTGTTCCCATTTCAATGACCCATAGAATTTTTGTGTATAGGACAGATTCTCCTTTGTTCATATACCATTTTTCAGTATGTCAAATTTCAGTCTCTTTCACAATTCTCTCGACTGGACATGCTCTTGGAATTCTTTTGTGCCAGTTATCTGCATTTGGTAATTATATGATTAAATGTTTCATTTCTATTTCTATATAGCTGACTCCTTCTGTTCTATGTATTATCAATTTTTGCTCTGTTATAATTTGTATTTACGTCTTTATTTTGTGCAGCTTTTAAAAAGGATTCAGTTTCTATCTTCAGGTTTCTTATTCTTAACTATGTTTAGGCCATCTAATATGAAATTTCATTGACTTTTGACCAGAAATATTCATCTAATTATTTCCTTCGAATTTTTGTTCTGTTTATTTTCTGTTTATCTTTAAGTTATTTCTTCTGTTACTTTGCTACTTTTTGATGTATTTTTTGAGTTCCTGAATTCTTGTTTCTATGCAAACCTTCATCATTTGACTTCGAGAGTCTGTCATCCATCGGATTTAAGGTATTTACTCGTCTTTTGGTTCAAGATGAATTGAAAATACAGAATGAAGTAAATGGTGACTTTACATAAAGTAACGGAGGAGAGTACTTCCGTCAAAATATAACAAAATATCAAAATAAGGAATAATTATTGAATACCCTGTCATAGAATTTCTCATAGAAGATATATTAAAATAACTGTTCAAAATTTTAGGTAAACTGTTATTTTTTACCTGTTAGAGTCTATTTTGAATTTTTGCTATATTTTTGATATTTGGCATGATTATAATGCATATGTGAGACGGTTTTAGACCAATAAACTCAAGAACAGTTTGATAAGGATTGGATAAACTTAATCATTAGTATAGTATCACGCATAAATAAATACACTCGAAACAATTTTTATGAAAAAAAAAATTCTTTTAAACAAAACATACGAGGATTTTAAAATTAAAATATCATATAAATTAAAAAAATTAAAAAATGAATTAATGAAAAGATAAGAAAATTTTAAGCTTATACAGTCGAAATAGGCTCAAGTATTTTTCATTGCCAAATTATACAGCATTCAAACAATATATACCTTTTCCCAACCTATCCGCCTCTTGCAGGAAGTAACACATCGTCAATATTTAAGCGAGGTACAACTGATTTGAATTCAGACTTTTCTTTCCACGGATCAGTCGTCATACCGAGGTTAAAGTGCTCTACTATAGACTTATAGCTTTGGAAGGGAGAATAGTTGCAGTCATACTTTCCCATGGTCGCTATGTAAAATACTAACAGCTTCATTCTGGGTTTGAACTCAAGTCGCTAGATCCAATTTTCACTACCATAGCCATTACACTAAGAGCGCATTAACACGACGGAAACAAAAAGATGAAAATCTACAAGTTAAAAAATAAGTACATCTCTTATACATAGTTATGTTGTTATATTTTTGGTTACAAAGTTTCAACGCTGTAGAGTTCGGTATTAAATAATACCTAACAATATGTTTTGATTGCATGTTCTATTTGAAATAATACAAGCCCACCACCATTGTTTAGAACAAAATTAACGAAGATAAAAATAAAAACCGATCGAATAATTGTGATCCTAACAAAAATGAGTAATTGTTTATATTTAGATTGATTTATTTGTTTTATAGCATATCTACATTCCTGGGTTATTTGATGCCAAAACCATTCTTGTGGAAGAACAATAGTCGTACGATTTAACTCTTTAATAAAGACAATAAAGGAGTATTTATTCGAAAGAGAATGTAACAGATTGACTGGTGTTCAAACTTGCTTATGTCAACCACCATGACGTTACAGTCCATCACGTCGGCCACCATGATGTTTCAGTCCATCACGTCAGCCCCCATGACGTTACAGTCCATCACGTCAACCACCATGACGTTACAGTTCATCACGTCAGCCACCATGACGTTTCAGTCCATCACGTCAGCCACCATGACGTTACAGTCCATCATGTCTGCCACCATGACGTTACAGTCCATCATGTCTGCCACCATGATGCTATTGTTCATCAGGTCATCCACTATACCACTGTAACTCTCGCATATGTGTATGTGTATGTGGAAATGTGCATGTATGTGTATATGTTCATGTGTTTGTGCATGTTTGGTTTGGTTTCTATTGTTTAATGGTATATCAACCTCCGTGGGTTATTTACTACAAAAACCATTCCTTGTAGAAGAACAGTAGCTGGTAGGAGATAAATGAGTTAGATACATTTCCTTATAGTATTTGATCCGAAAGTGAACATGATAGCGCAACAAGAGTTCGAACTCGCTTACCACAGTGTCGCAGTTCAGCACGTTTGACACAACGACGCTTGGACTCCAACTTGTCAATATTTGTACATCGTTTAAATCCAGGATTATTTCATCTTACTAGACGCTGAATAAAATTCTGTTCTGCCCGTTTTCTCACATTCTCAACTGCACAATATGAAAGTTAACATCATCTCAAATCCAAAAGTACCAGATCCATTTGTAAATAATCTCGTTATAAAAAACAATAAGGGTTGTCCTCTGAAATTAATTCTGCATCTCTGCACGGGCAGGATTCAAAACACAGTCAATTTTTATGCTGAGTTTAATAGGTTTTTATTTTATGGTTTTCCTTCTACTCGACAAGCTGCCATAACAAGGTTAAAGAGCCCAGTACAACCTACTATTTACCTATAATAGTGAGACTAATTGGAATCATACCGTTCTCAATGGTATTAGCAGTATTAAAGATATGAACCCGGGTCGCTGTGTTAATTTCGATAACTAACACTCATATTACATTAAAACAATGAAACCAAACCAAACTATAAAAGACATTCGTTATGCGAGCAATAAGTAATATAAGAATTATTCTTGTCCTGTTTCTTACAACTAAATACTGGCAGTTCTAAATGACGTATATTCTTGAAACGGTTCTTCAGTGCAACTTGAAGCCAGGTGGTCTCAGGACCTAGATAAGCTACGAAACCTCTTCACAGAGCATTTCATAATCTATGTAGTTTGATCGCAAGAATCTACATCTGGGCCTTGGGCTAAACTTTCAGAGATGATGCATTATTGAACATATAGGGAAAGAAAATTGGCAAAGAACAATGGTGTACAGGGAAACTGATTAATCTCTGGCTAAGCAGATGCCGTAAAAAGGCAAGAAAAAAAAAAGAAAGAGAAAAGATAGATGCAGGCGGAGATTAATAATAATCAATTTGCAAAAATAGAGGAATATATAGATAAGTAGATATAATCAGTCTCCAGTAGACAAAAGAATATATATATATATATATAAAAAGTGATGGGATGCGAGAGATGGGCCTAGGGAACACACACACACACACACACACACACACACACACACACACACACACACATATGTATATATATATATATATATATATATATATATGCGTATGTGGAGAAGTACGGGCCAGCAAATTGGTTATTGTTGATAATTGCAGAGAACTTTAATCAAGGTGAAGGCAGAAATGAGTCACAACTCACAGTACAATGGTCCTTGTTACTTTGAAGATTTGCATACTCATGCTAACGAATGTCCATCACTTAAACCACATCAATTGGGTATTCGAACGTCCGAACTAAACCTTTTTACTGTGGGGGGAAAGATACTTTCCCTCGTCATATTTTCTCCTGGATTGCAGAATATGCACACTGTTGTATTGGGGAAGCAATGTTTCTAAGTTGCCCTGAGGATCAAGCAAAAAGTCGGCTGAGGCAGCGGGTAAGATGTAACACAAGGCCAATTTTGAAGCGTAGTAGAGTGAATTTGAATTCAGAGTTTTCCTTCTCCTATGCAGGTTGCCGTACCAAGATTAATGAGCTTAGTCTTCCTATTACTCATCCATAGCTGGAGGAGAGGGAACAGATGGATCCGGGCCTTTCCAGAAGGCCATTAGCGCCAAGAGAAATTCAAAGATCTTTGTTTTGATTTTGAACTCGGATCATACTTTCCAGTTCCTAAGACGATAATTGTCATGCCACAAGCACCCCCACCCGAACCATTCAAATGGTTTGATGTTCTGATAACAGGTACTGCGTCCTACCATTTATGCGAAAAGTATAGGACCTGTTTTTAACGATAACACAAAACGCCTTCTGCACGGGTAGAACGAAAAATAAACATGTCACTGTGTTACTCTAGTTGCTGAATTTTCACGATGATAACCTCATCGAGTATCTATTGGACATTTATAGACCAACTTGCTCTGCAGGACATCCAACACATTACAAACAACAATTAAAGAGACTGTTGTAAAAACTTGCGGTCTTCAGATCTCAGGGATATCTTTTTAAATTTTGTGGATTCCATACCATTGAAAATCAGCTCAGAAATCTTTTGTTGGCGCCTGGAAGACCGATTACCTATCAGGAGGGCAGTCATTGTATTATATAATAATAATAATAATGATAATAATAATACAAACAGATCACCTAATCTAGACCAGAAGATCTGTTTAAGAAAGAAAAAAGAACTTGTCAAGTGGATTTTACCGTTCCAACGGGCCACAGAGTGAAAATAAGAAAAAGCGAAACGACAAATACTTAAATCTTTCCTGAGAACTTAAAAAGCTGTCGAGCATAGGGTGACGGTGATACCAGTTGTAACAAGAGCTCTTGGAATGGTCTCCCTGTCTTGGAAAAAAGATTGAAAGCATTTCAAAACTGAAGACGAGTTGAAGCCATTCAGATTACAGCATTATTGAAATCGGCTAAATACTCAGAGTGTAAGTGATAGTAAGTCTCCACAGGTCATAGAGACAAGAGGAAAATTGCTATCACTAACCCTGCCGATGGAAAAAAATCACTAGTAGTGATATGATAATGAGACAAAAAGGATCAAATGAAGACAAATTACAATGGCGAGTAAAAATAATACCAACAGAAATAACTAATAAACAAACAGTAAAAAAAGAAAATCTAGAAAACAAAAATGGGGAAAAAAAACCCAACTGTATGGTTTCTTGAGATGACGTGGAAATTTTTAAGAATAAGAAACCTGAAAATAGAAAATAAATTTATTTTGATAGCAGCACAAAATAATAACATAAGATCAAAATATATCAAGACGAAATTTGATAATACGCAGGAGAATAGTTAGTGTTGGTTTATGAAATGACTGAAATGAAATGATCAATAACATAATATGCGAATTCGGAAAAGTGGCAGAAAAAGGATCCAAGAAAGGCCGAACTGGGTAGGAAAGGTGATGCACTGGGAATTGTAAAAGAGATCAAAATTGACCATACAAATAAATAGCATATACACATACCAGAATCCGTACGGAAAAATGAGACTGATAACATTTTCTGATATTTTGAAATACAAACTAAGCCAGAATACCAGACCTTGTGTTAATGAACCTGACAAATTAATTTGTCAGTGAGTAGATTTTGTTGTTCCATTAGGCCACAGAGGGTAAATATACAAACCCCAAAAAGACAGACGAACACTTGGATCTAGCCAAAGAAGTGAAAATATGGTGGACCATTAATGTGAAGGTGATACCAAACGTGATTGATACTCTTGGAATGGCCCCCAATAGCTTGGAGGAACTGGAAATTAGAGGAAAAATCGAGACTATTCAGACCACAGCACTAAATATAAAAAAGTGTATAAACAGTTCTAAATGTTATTATGGCATAACGGATATAAAACCTAAAAGATTCAAATCATGTATTCTTGAAGTCGGTCAGTTTATGTTTCGTGAGGAACACACGGTCATCGGAAAAAATATGAGAAAAATGACCAATCAACCGTTAATCATGTTGGGTATTTGTCACTTAGTAAGAAAGTAGTGACATTCACACGAAAAAAATCATATATAAACAAATTAGAGCTGTCCAAAGAGAGAAAAATAAATTTTGGAATTAATCAGATTGTAAAAGACACAAAATTTATTTATCTGTCTACACTTAGGTATCAATTTTTTTCAGCTAGTTATTCTCGGCATATATATATATATATATATATATATATATATATATATATATATATATATATATAAGGAAAGTTGGAAATTGAGAGAGAGAAAGAGATAGAAATATAGATAGATAGCTAGAGAGAGAGAGAGAGATGAATAAAATATCATCATCTATTGTTGAATTGTTGTGGATGTCGAAGGTCATTGACTTCAGATGATTTTATGATGGCAGTAAAAAGGCCTTACCCGAGGCGCAACGGTCAACGTGCTGGACTGCGACAATGTAATTGGCGAGTTCAAACCCCAGTTACGCCCGTACGTTCACTTTCGGACTGATGCCTTTGGGAAAGGTATTAAATCCTCCTATTCCAGCAATGGATCAAATAGTCTCACTGCTGTTCCTCCACAAAGAGGGCTTGAGCATTAAAAAACCCACGAAAGTTGATACGTCATTAAGCAATGAAACAAACCACACCATGTATTTTGAGATGTGTTTAGTGTAGCGATTATCGTTGTATGAAATGGAATCGGCAACGTGAGTTCAAATTCTGGACGAGGATCTTTGTGTTTCACTTTGAGCAGATGACCTTGAGAAAAGCAGGTATGCATTGATTCTCTCTTCAGCTATGGATAAATAATTGGGCAGACTAGGTTCTTAAACCTTATTTAGGCAAACAGTTAAAGAGAAGAAAATTTCTGAATTCAAACCAGCTGTAATTCGTTTAAAAATTAATATTGTGTCGAATCCTGCGAAGGTCTTAAGTAAATATATATTCATTTACTTGGGTGTGTCAAACATTTGGCAAATTTTTTGGTGATTTCTTTGTTCTATCCTTCAAGTAAAAGTGTGAAGCCTTTTTTTTTTGTAAGTTCATTGACTTATACTCGTACAATTTCTTATCTTTTGTGGCGAAGAACTCTTTCAATGAAGCTTGAACTTTCTCCTGAGTTTTGAATCGTTACGAGAACTGCAAGTAAGCCATAGACCGGAACAAGTAATAATCTGAGGGAGCTAGGTTTTAACTAAATGCTAGATGTGGCATCAGTCCAATTTACCCATGTTCTTGGAGTTTACTCCTGAAACTAGCACGTAGTGAAATATTGCAAAACTTCTAGATCACCGTAATATTTACAAGAATCTTGAATGAGATATTATTTATCTTAAAAGTTGATGCCGGAAATAGTCGAGTTTGAAACCACTTTTCTGGAACAGTATAAAGAAAATAATCATTGCTTCAAATTTATTTCAAAGACATTGTCGTGCCGACTGAAACTGTCTCAGAATGAGAAAGAGTGATATATAATGCTATATAATAACTTTTTTACAGACTGTTACAATACTCTGCCTAAAAGTTTTGAAGGAAGCGAAAACTCTTTAATCTCTTACTTCAAATAAAGTGTGTGATATTTGATTTTTCTTTGAACAATAATAATAATAAAATAAAGATAATGCATTTATTACAAGCGATAAACCTTATGGCATAAGAAGCATTGAAATACTACAGACGACTAATTGAGCCGTTGATGGTGCTATGAAGAAGTATACATTTTTTAATATGTATATTTACCTATCATAAATTACGAAATAACTGCTTGGTTTTTCTTAAAGAAAATATTCTGCTTAAATGTCGGAATGATTCGTTTATAAGTCGCTTTTATGTAAATCCTCGTCTGCTTTACTTTAATATAGATGAACAATAATTTCTTTATGATTTGCGTTTGAGAGACCGTTATTCGTCAAATGATGAGGTCTAATTGATAATAGAAGTAATAAAACGAATCGTCATATTTCTATATTCTTATTCATTTTGTGGTAAGATAAAACAAAACTCTCTTCTTTGGAAGGATTTTACAAATAAGCAGAGGAAATTAAGTTTGTGGTTAGAGCGGTTAAAATCAATTGAAATTCCATAAGTTTTTCGCCGAGTCGAAGAAAACAAATAGATGAATAATAAATAAATAAGTCGAATGTAAATAAAGGGTCAAAAGGAGGGCCTGAAATAAAATTAGATCAATTACCAAATATTCCATATTACCGATCACCAGAACTAGAGCCACATCACAGATTTAGTTTAGAGTCATATCCAAGACACCTTCATTTTTGCGTGGGAGGAGGTCTTCCAGATCTACAGAGGATACTGTCTGGATATTTTTAGCCTTATCGGCTGGGCCGAGATACAAAATTAAACATAGAAACAGATATTCAATATAAATGTTTATATTCATAAATAAATCTACACCTCACGACTGATTTAGGCAGGGTACAGAGATAATATATTGACCTTTGGAAAAAAGCAAGAAAACAGCAAATATTATGCTCCGATCCTAGGAAATAATAACCAACAAATAATCTGATTATTTTTACAGGTACTCGCTAATTAATATTTGTAGAGGAGTCTTATGCCTCAATATGGTGATACAGTTGGTGATAGGATGCGCTAAGAACTGAGACGATGGAATGAACTATTTTGATCAAATAGAAATCCTCTTTAGCAAGATCGATGGTAAAAAGCACCACAATATAAAATGTGAACAGTTTTCTAAAAGCTTCCAGAAGACGACGACGGCCATCGAGATGAAATGTGACTTCAATTGACTAACACAGAAAAATTACATCGAGTAAATGTCAGCTTTAATAATATGACGCTAAAAAGCGTAAATATTTATAAGAAAATATCAAGGTTAAATATCTGCATATATTAAGATATATTTACAATTAAAATTTTCTGATTGTAAAACGTAAATATTTACAAAATCACATAAAAGTTATTCCTTAAAATCGATATACAATTATGAGTGTTTTTCTTCGATTATACATTCTTGTATCCTTAGTTATAAGCGATCTTATATAAAAATAAAACAAAAAAATGTCTCAATATATTTTGTATAAAATTATGAATAATGCATAGAGATTATTATAGAAGTGTAGTTTCACGAAATTTATGCTGAATATAAAAAATGTCGGCGCTCGGATTATGAAAAACATTACCAGATATGGATTAAATAATACCAATACTCTTCTTCTACAACAATGGTTTCGGCATTAAACAAGCCGCAAAAGTTGATATGCCAGTAAACAAAGAAAACAACCCAACTATGACAAACATAGAGGGTATGATGAATTTAAGATGGTCATTTTTTGTTTGAGTCCTTGGTCCTGTGTAAAATTTTAATCTGAGTTTCTTTTCCTCTTTTTTTTTTAAATTTTAGAATAAACCTGAATAACTCATAAAGGGATGCATACAGTAATTGCATTTCTTCTTGTCATTTTGGGTGTCTATTTTAATTTTGATCGTGCAACAAAATCAATTGAACTAGCTAGAATCGTGAAAATTTCACGTACGTTGGCAGAAAGGATATAATTAGTCTTGCATATACATTTCTGTAATTACGGACAGAACAGGAATATCATTTACACACGGAATATAAATTTACACATAAAATTAATAAACAAGATTTAGAAAGACGAATAAGTTAGGTAAGAAAGAAAAAGAAAAAAAAAGAAAGAAAGAATTGATAAAAAGAAAGAAAGAAAGAATTGGGAGAAAGAAAGAAAGAAAGAAAGTAGAATTTGATTGGAAAAGAAAGAAAGAAAGAAAGAAAGTGAGGACATGATACGACATTAGATCGTTTACACTCTTTTAACAAACACTTCCGTGGTGTCAGTTAAACAAAGGTTATCGAATCCGTTCCAGGTTGCAAAGTGTAATCATATTCTCATAGAGTTAATTATTCAGACAGAATGACAGTGAGACAGACAGATCCTCTGCTCGATAGAAATGAGTACAGGGTGATAGATAGATAGATATGAACAGACTGAGATAGATATAAACAGGTTAATATATATATATATATATATATATATATATATATATATATATATAGAGAGAGAGAGAGAGAGAGATAAACACGATGCTGTATATTCAATTTTTTTTAACATACAACATCGTGTTTATTTAAAAAAAGTCTCTGACAATGAAGTATTTACTTCGAAATTAATTTCTCTAATAATTATTCCTTCGCATTGCAATAACCGTCTGAATTAATTCAGTACAATAAAATGTTTCAATGAGTTAAACCTGACCCTGATATTCTTTCATTTTTGCTTTTCAGTAGGTTCGATTTTGTTCTTCACCTGTTCTTGTGTGTTGCAATGCTGAGCTAGTTAGTCTAGTAAAGCATTCTTAGCTACTTCCATTTTTTTTTCTTACACGTCAATAAACGTTGTTACCTTTACGCGTATGTTTCGCTTGGATCACTTCCTGAAAGGAACTTAATATTCAATCGCATGAGAATTATGAGTTATAAATAATAAAACCTTAACTTTACACATCCATTTTTGTTCGTGCGTTTAATTCGGAAATCCAGTGGCGATTCACGTTTAGAAAAGAAATCAATACTGTGTAAATGACTTAAAATAATACAGTCATGAAATCAGAATTTAAAGTGTTCATTGTTGTTGTAAAATGAGCAAATTCCAAAAGCAAAAGATTGACAAATGAATCGGTTTATAAAGAAGAAAACGATTGACATATGTTGCAGCAAAAATCCTAGAAACAGTGTATTCATATTAAAACCACGAAAAAGTTATAAGTTTACCGATATAAAAGTAACACTGCTAGTTTTGCTTTGAAGAAATCAAAATACACACAATCAGCAAGCATTTACAATGCTTTTTGCCATGTATTATCATATGGCTTGGTTTCACAAGTCATGAGAAATTTCAATGTTGCAGATATTTTAATGTTTTGTGAACTTTTAAGTGTTTTTATTCTATTATCAATATCAGCCCAATTGGAAGGCGTACAAATATCTAAAATATATTTTTGTTAATTTATCATGAAATTACTATATATATATATATATATATATATATATATATATATAAGTACACAACTGGGAAATTTCGTTTCATTTATTAACTCACACGTTCAGATGAGGGTCAAAACCGAAATGTTTTACATTGGCAAATAATACACTAAATAAAACCATTCTCTGAATACCTTGTGTTTTTACATTTCTGTATATATATATATATATATATATATATATATATATACGTGTGTGTGTGTGTGTGTGTATGTATGTATGTATGTATGTATTGATTTGATATCTTATAATCTTGTTAAAATAAACCAAGGAATTCCACAGTAAAAAAAATATAACACGCTGGGCCAGCGTTAAGCCAGCTGGACTAATTCATCGCAATTAAGCTTGCTTCTAAGGGTGGGGGCTACCTTCAAGGGGCTTCTGCTTTTAAAGGATCCCTACTTTAACAGAACATCACACTAGAGTATAATTTACACGCGCGTCGTAAAGTATGCAGAACAGCACATAGCAATATATATGTTCCCACTAGGGTTTGGCACCAAGTAAGGGCGATCCTGCAACACATTAATCTTTGTCAGGATCGATGAACTCGACAGAAATTATGGAACTGTGCAATTATATTAAAGAATAAGTAGCTTTTAATTACAGAGATTTATCACAAGTGCTCACACACACACACACACACACACACACACACACACACACACACACACACACACACACACACACACACACACACAATGTACAAACACCCACGAATACTTGATGTCACGTCACTCTAGTCTCTGAGCCGGCACCAGACTATTGAGAGTAGAGAATCGAAGTGAAACTAAGATCATTCAATGCCTTGAGATGGCCCTGTATGAGACAAAAATTGAGCTGCGAAGAGTAACAAAGATCGTTGGCTACCTTGAGTTGGGCCAGTACGAGCCTGACGAATGTCGAGAAACAAGGTAAAGCAGGAATGTTTCAAAGACTTGAGATGGCTCTTTTCAAGACTCGCGAAAGTAAAGAAGCGAGGAGAATCTAAGATGATTCGATGCCTTGAGTTGGTTCTGTACCAGTCTCGCGAAAGTCGAAAACAAAGCAGAAAAGCAGAGGAAGTTTCACCGCAAAATCATACCTCGGCCCCTGCGTGTGTGTACATTCAGCCATTCTCCATCCTCTCTGTCTTTCTACCAATACGTTCATTTCGGGTAATAAGAGGAAAAGAAAAATAAAGAAGCAGATTATATTTTTGTCTTTCTCTGCTATATAACCAATCAATATGCTTTAAATGTCACTTTGGAATTCAAAATTTAAATCTGTCCGAAGAATTTTCATGAATAAAAATACTTGACTCCATTTTAGATAATGGGTACAAGATATACTCAGTAGGGATAAGGAAACAAAACTTGCATACGTATTTAATGTAAGCTCATGAGGTTTAATATAAACACAAGTAATCACCTGAACTGTGTCCGCAGCGAGAGAAGAAAATTACTCTTGCGTTGTGGAGTCTTGAGGAAGGCTGGCGAAGATATCTTTCAAGATGAAGAAATGACGATACGTTTACATCAGTAAAAAGTCAGAAATGTGGTCACAGAAAAATACCTCAGTTTATCATTGATGTTGTAACTTCACACTTGACTGGTTTCACACCTAAGTAAACGTGAATGTGCATCATCAAAGCCGATGAAATAAACATCAAATGTTCAACAAATCTTCATCCCATTCCCCAATAGCGACCAGTTTCGCTCCCCTTACAATTTAAATCACTATTTGTCTGTAGGCCTCTAAACAACTGACTGACCATTTAAAAAATCCCTAACGCAATTGTGTGACTTTTTCTTGTCCCGACAACGAGGGTTGTCGTAACTTACTCTTCTTTGTTGGACACACTGTCTGGCATCAAGTTCACAAGTGATGGGAGGCAGCTATTCTATTGCATAAAGTTGATAGTTTTACACTGAAGAAATGGAAACAGAAACGTCACAGCTAAAGCTTCTGTAGCGTAACGTAAGAGCCATCCTCATTAGGAAATTATTAAGTGGTTGGAAGAAGCAAATCAAGATCAATAACAACAATTAGGTTTATTGGGACGAGTGAGGAATTCTTGGACACTTGATGCTTGATTTTGAGGAAAATCTTTGGAAATATAAAATGCGAATATTTCAGGTCATTTGAAATATCATATTTTGAAAACAACGCTTTTAGTTACGCCTCGGGCTGAATAGGGAAAACCAACGTATCATCAATATAACGATTTTGAGTTTTGATGAGAAGAGACTCAGGGGTTTGATTTTGAATTTAAAAAGCTGATGATCAAATGATGTTGAAACCCTCCACTCCCACACACAGAGGGTGGAGTAATAGTTCCAAATTTCAGAAGTTCATCAGAACTTTTTAGAGTGAAAATTGCTTGAGATTTACCATATATATATATATATATATATATATATATATATATATATATATAAGAAGGTAGGCTGAAAGTTTATAGCCAAAATTTTTATATGATGACATCATATCTGCTATTGATGACTTTTTAACCAAAGGAATACAAGTACTGCAACACCGATGGACGAGAGATTATGTCGAAATAAAACTCATTTGGTCTCATTTCTCTCTTTCTGTTGACCCTCGTATATATATATATATATGGATCTAACTTTCCTTTTGATGATTTTAGCCATGAAATATTTTTTAATGAGACTGTTATAAGAGATAAAATTTCAAGTAAGTGTATTATATAATAGATTGGTGATATCTATTATTGACATGTAGTGTAGCATTCAAATTAAGTTCTGCTCTGTTAAACACGCGAAAAAACACTATTGACTAACCAATATGATTCACAGCCATTGAACTCGGGGTCAATCTGAGACTACTGCTCTCATTATTGGGTTTCAATCAGGTGACCAAAACGATTCTAAAGTTAAAAATATATTAATCAATTGGTGAGAAATGCCCTAACTGAATGGGCAAAATACTCGATTTTACTCGCTGATTCTCTGTTTAGGCCACAGTGGGTAACGATTGAAAAGTTGCCAAGAAATAAAAAGTAAATTATGTACAAGAAATTACGGTCAGATTGTTATTTTGCAACTCTGAAGAGAAAAATTTAGAACAACAGGAGATGACGACAGAAGGCAAAGAATACGAACAAAGATCGCTTCATAATAGAGATACCAGTTTGACCAGACGACTGAGAGGATAAGAAGCGAAGTGAGGAGATGGACGCTGACCGATCGTCAAGTCTCATGTAACATATATCATAGATCAACCGATATCGCATATACCCTGAAAAGAGTATGCAACAAACGAAATAGATATGTAGATAAAAAAGATCGAACGAACATATTCATTGTAAAAACAAGATAAAATAACTATGTTGAAAATAGATTTAAAAAAACAAATAAATAAATAAATAAGCTAGAACGTTTTGTAAGCCAACGAATGAAGTGATAAGAAAGTTGTTTTTTTACAAAGACCAGGATATATATATATTACTTATAAACGAGAAAATATCTATGGGAATAATGCCCAAGACGTATCGATAGAGACAAAGCGATTTATCGAAGCGAGACACCCTGACCTGATTTTGATTGATAAGCATAGAAATACATCCCTCCCCGTCAAAACCTGGATTGATATTCATTGTGACAGCGCAGTGACTTTTAAGGTACGCAGAGAGATAGATAGATAGTGAGTGAGAGAGAGAGAGAGAGAGAAATCTTTTTTTTTTTAAATATAGAGCTTTAGCTGAAAAGGTGAGAAAGGTCGTGGATTGTGTGAGTCAAAGTTTCTCATTCAGTCAAGATAGAACAAAAATATTTGTTGACGGTAAAGTCTGACGTATTGAACATCAGAGAAAAGAGGAAAGGATAATGGGATTGGCAATAATCTTCTAATCTGCCAGTGTCTTTTACAACTTGTTACAATCTTAGATTTATTCTAACAAAAACTAAAAGTTTGTAGTTTTGAATTCAATAATGATACAGTGAGTAAAAGTTTTGCAATCCTTTGGTACATGTTTGCTGTTCAAGACGTAGAAGCTACTCGCGGCGGTTAGAAATATAGCGATAGTAAGTGCGTTGACACTTTGTTCACAGCTTCTTTCGATGTATGATTTGAAAGCTGCACAAAGGAACATGCAGTATAGTCTAATTCGGGAACTTATGTTTAAAGAGTTCGAACAGGATCATAATGCCGAAGAAGCACCGAAAAAATTTATTGTGAGAAAGGAGAAGGAACTGCTGATCACTGTAAAGTAACAAGATGGCTGAAGATATTTCTCAAGAGTTGTAAGAACCTCGACTATCAAGCTGTATTAAGTAAGCCTAAAACTGTGGATTCCTATGCAGTGCCCCTAGTCATAGAAGCAGATTCGATGAATATCACACAGAATGTGCCAGAAGAGTTCACCTTCTCACCGCCCAGTGTGGTTTCACACCTTCTTGACCTCGGAAAAAGTATTTGGACATGCCTAATTGGGCCTCACGTTACCAAAATACTGTGAAATATCTGACTCATAATTATTATTATTATTGTTATCATCATTATTATTTATATTATTATTATTATGAAGAAGAAGAAGAAGAAGTGGAAGAAGAAGAGATTCGTTTATATCGTTATGCTTTTGGAACTTTAATCTCGACTTGAAAAGCAGACCAAATGCTGATTTTAGTCACTAAAAAGAAAAAAAAAAGTTTTAATTGACAAAAAAGAAAGAACTTGTAAATTAGTAGACGTTAACGTTAAGGCAGATCACAAAGTTAAAGAAAAGCGAAAACACTAAACAAATACCTGGAACTTTTCAGAGATTTAAAAATCGTTGTGGAATATAAAGTTTACAGTAAAGCAAATCATAAAGTTTTTGGAACAAGACTGAAAAATCTGGAAATGAGACTAGAGAAATTGGAGATCTATAGAAGCATTAAGGATTTCCAATCCACAGAACTGCTGAGATCGGAAAGAACACTGAGAAGATTCCTGGTGAGTTGAGGAAACTTGCTGTCACTCAGAGTTCAGAAAAGAAAAGACTAGTTAAAGTTGGTGCGAAAAACTCGAAATAATAATAATAATAATAATAATAATAATAAGTGAATGCAGCAAATTAGCACAGAAGGCGTATAAGGCGAGACACGACTGGGTTTGCAAGGTGATCCACTGGGAAATGTGCAGGAAATTTCAATTCGACCATACAAACAAATGGTATATGCACAACCCAGCATCTGTCCTAGAAAATGACTCGCATAAACTCCTATGAGATTTTAAAATACAAACGGATCACCTAATCCCGGCCAGAAGACTAGACCTCATAATAATCAACAAAAAAAAGAGAATCTGCAAAATTGTGGACTTTGCTGTCCCGGCGGACCACAGAATAAATCTGAAGGAAAGTGAAAAGAAGGATAAGTACCTCGACCTTGCTAGAGAATTGAAAAAGCTGTGGAACATGAAAGTAACGATTGTGCCAATTGTGATTGGTGCGTTAGGCACAGTAACTAAAGGATTATTAAAGGGCCTGGAGGACTTGGAAGTTAGCGGATGGGTAGAGACTATCCAAACGACAGCATTGCTGAGAACTGCCAGAATACTGAGACGAGTCCTGGAGACTTGAGGAGACTTGCTGTCACTGAAACTCCAGTGAAAAACCATCAGCTAATACTGATTTGAAAAACTCTAGAGGAGTAAAATAATAATAATCTAGTATGAAAGACCTCCAGCTTAACGCTGAAATGAAAAACTCACAAGCTGTAAAATAGCAATAATATTGGTCACGCAAACTTGGATTACAGAATGTCTCAAAATGTTCAAAATATCCGACAAAGTCATAATTTCGTCACGAATGCTACGAGAAATTAGTAGAATAACTGCTGAAGGACAAACTAGGAAGTGGTTAAAATCTGAAGAGGCATCTTTTAGGGAGACTATTATTTATTATATTAATGATGCCACTCTATTTTATGCATATCTATTTTAGGAAATGGACTGGAGGATACACCACTTGATGGATATGAATGATATTAAGATATCAACCATAAATGAAAAGGAACTAAAACCCTGATACTATATGAATATACAGCCAGAGTGTAGCAATGGATTTTGGCATTGAAAAATAGTTTATATGCTAAAAATGAAAAGTGGGATAAAAGAAACAAATTAAGGAATAGAACTACTAAATCAGGCAAACATTAGAAGAACACTCGGGGAAAAATAAAAATAAAAGTAGACAAGATGAATGGAAACAGAGAAAAAAGAAAAAAGTTAGAGAGTTCCTCAGAAGAACGAGAATACTGCTCGAAAACAAAACTCTGCAGCATAAATCTTATCAAAAGACTGAACACATATTCATTCCCCCTTGTAAAATACTCTGGACAATTCTGAAAATAGATAAAAGAGGAACTCATTGGCCAAGGAAAACTGACAACGATCCACAAGGAATTACACTCGAAAGATGGCATAGGCTTTCTCTATTTCTTCAAAAAGAAAGAACAAGATTTGCTAGCATTGAGTATTGCGTTGATTTAACGATTCAAAGACTAGAAAACTGCGCCTTAAAGAGAAAGAGAAAACTAATAACAGCAGCTATTAATAGCATTATTAACATAACAACAAACAGAAAAGCAACAAAATCTGGAAGGTAAGAATGGATAGAAAAATAACTGTCGGGATACTTCAAGCGACAAACTTTGGAGATAGCACACAAGATGACATGGAAATAGCTAAGAATTAGAAACCTTAAGAGAGAAAATGAAAATTTTAAAAGTGAAATATAAAATAACCGCATAAAGACATGATATATCGAAGAAAAATTTGATAATACCCAACAAAATACCAAATGTAGGTCATGTGGGAACAGAGATGAAAAGATAAATGTACGCAGAAAACTGTCGAAAAAAAATTCAGGACGAGGCACAACTGAGGGAGGAAGATAATTGGCTTAGGATAGGATTTTGCAAGAGATTAAAATTTGACTATATTACCGAATGGCCAATGTAAAACCGAGAATCTATCTGATAAATTCTCTAAGATTTTGAGATGCAGTAGGACCATCCAGGACTGGTCTGAAAACAAGAATGAGTGTTAGCCACTAAGATGAAAGAAAAATGTTATCAAGCGAACCAAAGATGAAAGAAAAATATCATGAAGGGGATCAAAGAATGGAAACAGAAGAAAGCGAAAAGATAAATAGATACTTGGTTCTTGCAGGAGAGCTGAAAAATTTTCGGAGGATGAAAGTGACAGTGATACTCATTGTTGTTGGTGCACTTGGAACGGTCCATAAATGACTAAAAAAAGACTGGAGGAATAAGAAATCAGAGGAAAAATGGAGACCATCCTGATTACAGCGTTGTTCAGATCGGATGAAATATTCAAAAGATTCCTAAAGACCAGATGGGACTTGTTGTCACTCACTTCAGTGATAAACCACAAGTTAAAAATGGCGTGATAATCTCAAAACAAGTGAAATAATTCCACTTTTCCATCTTACATACTCATTAATTGGATTATTTTCAAGATTTCTGTGACTCATCTGATTCAAGTAACACTATTACCAACGGTTCCATTACCAATTAGTATATGTTTACTTTGTATATAGGCATGCTTAGTGCAACGATTATCATCGTTGGAACTAACATCGGGGGCCTAAGTTCAATTCTTGTACGAGAGTATTTGCATTTTACTTTGCGCTAATTCCCTCGAGAATGGTCTAAATCCACCGGTTCTTCACCCAGCAACGGGTAAACAATTGAGGAGACAGACTTCTTTGACAACAAATCTAAGAGAAGGAAAACTCTGAATTCAAATCAGTTTGACTCCTCTTAAAATTTGAGCTCATGTCACATCCTGCTCATGAATGAGGAAATTGGGAAATATATACTGTATGTGCAAGGATTTAGGGGATTTCTTTACAGAAGCGTTCCCTAATAAAATGTTGTTATTTCTGAGTTAAAAGAACTTTTTCTTGTTACTTTACGACCTATTGATCCATTAAGCATTATCTTTGCATGAATAAAACACTTCTGTCGATGTTATTTAAGGGTCATGAATAAAACTTGGTGCTGTCCGTTCGTTTCAAGCGAGTATAGATCTTCTCCTTAAGAGTAAGACTGGGCGAGACTCTGTATTGAAAATCCAGAGTTTTATATAATAAATCTCTTCTTCCCTGAGCTTTGCATGCTTTCTAAAGCAAGTGACAGGGCCGACACAGTTTGTCATGACTCTCATCGTCTTTTTTTGGTTAAAAGAGTGGTTAGAACTAAATAAAAGGCAGCGTTGATATAAATTAAGAAATCCAATTCCTGTTTTTGAATTTTGAGAAGTACTTCTCTTACACTGATTGAACAGCAAGGCTAGAGAGACCAGCCTGCCTAACTATTTTATCCAACTAAGATAACGATATGGGTCCATGTTTTTCATCTGATTATAACTGCTGAAATTGTTTGCTGTGTTGAGGTTCCCGAAAACAATCATCATTTTATTCTGCTTTTTATTTTCAAAATTAACAAATAAAAGTTCATTGCGACCATTAATTAGACACTGACATTTTTATGATTATTTACTTAACGGTTAGATATTGGCAAATGTGTGTGCGTGTGTGTGTGTGAGAGAGAGAGAGATAGAAAGAGAGAGAGACAGAGACAGACAGACAGACAGATGTAACTTCTCTGTCAGTGGGGCTTAGAATACTACGGTACCCCTGCGGAAGGATAAGACCAGAAAAATAAATATCCTTGGTGTGATACATAACTGGACCTGGTGGTGAGGCTCAAGTTTGGGAGCTCTGAGTAGTGTGGAGTACTTCATCATAGGTATTACTCCCAGGTCTACTCTAACCCGGAATAATAGTATCCGTGATAGTATCATTCATGAGTCAAATAAATCTGCTTGCAAATTATTTGTTTTGGATAGGAATACTTGATATGTGTGCAAACATCTCCAAAGAAGCATCAATACAAAAGTTTTACATAAATGATCACGAAACATGATTTTCTAACCTCAGGGCATAATATAACCACTGATAGGCCATTAAAATCAGTGAATCGATCAAGAGTCAACAAATCTATGGAAAGCAAAACGCAAAATTCTTTGAGATTTTGAGTTAAAAACGGATCACCAAATTCGAGCAGAAGACTAGACCTAGGATCAGTAAGCATCCAGTTATCATCCTGGGGAATTCGTCGTTCTAGTTGATCACAGAGGGAAAATGAAAGGAAACAAAAATATAAACAAATACTTACACCTTAGCAGAGATCTGAAAAAGATGTGGTGAAAACAATCTTCGCTGGAACTCTTAGAATGATTACCTAGAACCTGAAAATGTGATTGAGGGAACTGGAGGAGACAGAAAGAAATCAAAACCATCCAAATCATAGTGCTCCTAAAATCAGCTAGACTATTTAGAACAGTCCTAGGAATATGAAGTAACTTGCTGTTACCCATAATCCTCTGAAAAACTCTCAGTTAGGACTCCCGACAATAATTATAATAAAAATAATAGCAATGATAATATACAAAAATGACAAATGGCAGAAAAAGATCAATCACCAAATGTATATGGACGACATCAAACTGCCAAAAACGAAAAAGAATTGGAAACTCTAAAAAAAGAGTGAGATTATAGATTCAGGATATAGGGATGGAATTTGGCATGAAAATCGTGAAACGACACATGACGGAAGGGATGCAACTAACAGAGTAGGAAAAAATTAAGGCGCTCGTAGAAGAGGAACCGTACGAATACATGGGAATATTGGAGACTGATACTTTCAAACGACTGAAGATAAAAGATAAAATTAAAAAGGAATATCTAAGGAGAACGAGAAAGCTACTCGAAACCAAACCATATGGCAAGAACCTTCTCAAAGGGATAAATAACTCGGCTGCCCATTCTTGAAGTGTTTTAGAGAATAACTCAAACAAATGGACCAAAGAAAAAGAAAACTAATGACCGTGCACAAGGTCTTAAACACTAGAGATGACGTTGACAGACTACATGTGTCAAGCAAAGAAGGAGGAAGAGGACTTACCAGCATAGAAGATAGCGTTGACGTGCTGATACAACGACTCGAAGGCTACAAAGAAAAGTGCGATGTGAGATTGATTACAGTCACTAGAAAAAAATTCTGACAACACAAGCATCAACAGAACAAAAGTAATCAGAAAACCCAAAATGGAAAAAACCCAGCCCTATGGATGTTTTATGCCACTAAAAAGCAGTATCTCACACAAGAAAACGTGGACGTAGCTAAAAAAAAAAAAGTGAAACCTCAAAAAAGAAACTGAATCTCTTCTAATGGCAGCACAAAACATCGCCATAAGGACCAATCATATCAAAGCAAAAATAAATAAGATGCAACAGGACAGCAGATGTAGGCAATGTAGTGATATAGACGAAACCATCAATCACATAATAAGCAAATTCAGCTTACTAGCATAGAAAGAGTACAAGACTAGACACGTCTGGGTGGAGAAGGTGATCTAATGAGAATTGTGCAAGAAATCTTAATTTGACCATACGAACAATGTTATGTGCACAACCCAGAATCTGTCCAGGAGAATGAGACACAGAAACAATTCTGGGGTTTTGAGATACAAACGGATCAGCTAATCTTGGCCAGACGACCGGGACCTTATAATAATCAACAACAACAAAAAAAGAACTTGCCGAATTGTGGACTTTGCTGTCCCGGCTGACCACAGAGTAAAATTGAATGATATGGAAAAGAAGGATAAGTACCTGAACCTTGCAAGAGAATTGAAAAAAACTGTAGAACATAAGGATTACGGTGAAACTAATTTTAATTGATGCTCTTGGTACAGTCACCATAGGATTGGTACAAGGACTTGGAAATAAGATGACGTGTGGAAACCATTCAAACTACATCATTGTTAAGATCGGCCAGAATACTGAGAAGAATCCGGGAGCCTTGAGGAAACTTGCCGTCACTCAAACTCCAGGGGGAATCTATCAGCTAACGTTGGCGCGAAAAACACGTAAAGGAGTAAATAATCATAATGATAATAATAATAGGGGTTGAATGTCATAAAATGGGGTTTCATCCGATCGAATTATCATAAAAATTTTGTACGCTTGAAAATCTGCAGTACATCACTTTTTGCGTAGTATATACAATAACAGGTAATGTCATCTTTGGAAGCTCACCAGTCATACAAGTGTCTAATGTACTTTGTACGATTCCCTCGTTCACTATAAATAATCCTAGAGACATAAAAACTGTGTTTCAGATTATTTTATTAAAGAATTTAGAATAGTTACTGATATGAGAAAAATAATCTTATTTTACCTGATATAATTTTTTTAACTCGTATATCGAAGATAACTTTTTACATAATTTATGATTCGTGCAAGATGCTTTACGTTGGACTTTTTTGAGATTTGAACTTGAAAAGCAACAGAAAAATAAATAAAAAGAAAAGCAACATTTTTTTTTTGTTTTTGCTCAGAATCTACAGTTCGGTCATTTTTTTCTTTTTTTTTTTTTTTTTGGTGTGGTTATCTGAACCAATCAGCATCAAGATATCTACAAGATCTGATCAGGCTTCTCCTCTCATGAATTAATAAAATTTCCTTCTCAACTAGATGATATCGTTTCCTTCCTCGAATCACCGTCAATATTTTTGCATCATTCTCTATTTCACCATCTCTCTTCTCCTACTCTGTCTGCTTGTCTACCGGAAGTTCTTTGAAGTCATGCGTTCCAGACGGTTCTTCAAAAATGTTACAATATAAAAACAAAAAAAAAAAAAAATGAAAAAAGAAAAGAAAAGAAAGAAAGGAAAAACTTTCGCTGATTCTTTTTTTTTTAATTTGGTTTCAAGAATGAAGAAATAAATGGAAAGAGTATTGAGTTATCTGTCGAATACTAAAAAGATTTACCCTTAAGAGCTGTCACAGAAGAAGCTGTAGTTGACCCTTTGTCGTTTTCGGAGTCAATATCGTCGATCATTTGCTTTTTGCGGCTGAGAAGGGGAAGTTGAAATGTGGTTAATGTTTTATTCTTACCATAAAGCAGTTCGATTTTTTGGCATGTTTTGAATTTACAATAAAAGATATATATATATATATATATATATATATGTGTGTGTGTGTGTGTGTGTGTGTGTGTGTGTGTTTAAACACATAATAAGTAAGATAAATAAAACTTTCTCTATTGATTTATTCGATCTGTTATTCTCATCATCGTTCAACTACAATGTAAAATTCTCATTATACAAGGTTGAGGCAAAAGTTTTGCAGTATTTTTGTATGTGCAAATTTGCAGCGCGTATATCACTAAGCCGAAGAAGTTCAAAGCGTCCAAGGTACCAAATGTGGTGAGTATTATCGTGGTAGTTGATGCGCTGACACGTTGTGCATTGCTGTGTTATTTGAACGTGAAACATAGTTTAATTCGGAAAACTTTTTATGCTTTACGAGTTCGAACAAGTCTATGACGTCACGAAAGCAGCCAAAAATGTTCTTGCACGAACGGTGAACGTACAGTTGATCACAATAAAGTAATCAGATGGTAGAAGAAATTTAACTTGGGGTGCAAGAACCTCCAGGATTGGGCAATGTCAGATAGGCCTCAAACTTAGGATTTAAAGATCGTGCTCAAAGCTGTATTGGCATATCCGGCAAATAGCACTCGAAGGATTTCAGGTAAGCACAGTATTTTACAGTCCAATGTGCTTCTTCACCTTCTTGACCTCGGCAATCGGACAAACCGAATTGTACACCATGTTACCAAAATAATGGGAAACTTTTGACGATATATTCGCTCAGTCGGTTATAATACGCTGATTGTGCCTCTCCGGACACCTTACCAACGAGAGTCCTGCATATAACACTAAACAGCGTCAGATGGTGAGGCTCCAGTACTGGAGCTTTGGGGAATGTGGAGTTCTCTATCTTTACCATTGCTCCCAGGACAAATCTCACGCAGATTAGAAGAAATATAGAATATAAATATTCAATCACTTACTCGACTTGAGTCCACTTAACTATGAGCTCTGCTTCGTTTTAAAATGATACCTACAAAGTATTCATTAATTAAACATATTCAATATATATATATATATATATATATATATATATATATATATATAAGCAAGATTTGGCTTTACATTACCTGCAATGGTAGATATGCCATAAAATACAACCAACCATAAATCGTGAATGACAACATTTTCTTTTTTGAATATGTTTAATCAAAAAAGACACTTAGTTCAAGTCAGCGTATTTTGTCATTAATTTATTCAAGTCTTTGTATTATTCTTTTGATTTCTGGATGGAATAAATACGAAAAGGTATCATTTGTCATTTCATTGTTCGTTAAACTGAAAATGGCTCCAGCTGGGACCGAACGTATTTGGGAAAAGTAAAACGTTCTCATGAATAAGTTCCATCCAGATATCAAACAATTCATATAAAGCTTTAGCGGATCAACGATAAAATCGGCTGAGACGAAGTTTTTGTCGTATTTAATCTCTCTCTCTCTCTCTCTCTCTCTCTCTCTCACACACACACACACACACACACACACACATATATATATATATATATATATATGGAGAAAAAGTAGATGTTTTTGGTAGATCTGACAAGATAATGAGAAATAAAAGGAACGTTGGATATACTATAAACGCAAACGACAGATTCAGTTCAGAATAATTCGTTATTTATTGAAATAACTTTTTCAACTGAGAAAAATTGGGTTTTCCTAAAGTTTAGCAAAAAAGAGGAAATGGATAAGAGTGTATAAATGTGAATATGAAAGGGGGGGTAGGGTCTAAAGACAAAAGGGAAAAAGGAGGAATTGATCTAGGATTGAGTGTTAATGATAAGGTTTTGTTAGTTTTGATTTAATTTCAGTGAGATAATATGAGAAAGAGGGAAGTCTTGAGAGGGAGGAATGGAAGGAAAGTAAAAAGGAAAATGGTTACATGCATACTGGGGTGATGGAGATAGACGCCCAGGCACATCCTGTCTTGTCAAAAATCTTTGACTTCATTGGAATATCTAATTCAAAAAAGAAAATTAAAAATATAAAGGCATTAAAAGGAAAAAATAATATATGGAAGCACTGTTGGAGCAAAAATGTTGTCTTGTTTATTGTTAGAAATATTTTTATCCATATTCCTTTTGATATTATTTTCATGTAGGATGAGGTTTGCAAAATAGGGTGAAATCTAGTAAAAGACAGGTCTTTGTGGAATATGGTTGGTTTTGGAAATAACTGCAGATTCTAAGAATCGGCGTGATTTTTTTCAATGTGTAGGTTTAATTAGATTGGCTTATATATATGTATATATCGCTGGGGGTAGACATGTACCCTTAAAAACCCAACCTCAACATTTTCATTGAAGTAGAATAGAAATAATTTTTTTCAGAATAATATTTGTTAAGAATCAGAACTTGAGATTATAAACCATTTTTAGAGAAAAATTGCCCGTTTAATTTTAAGTGGGGGGATTACTTTGTTACAATATTCTTATGTCATAGAGAGCACCCATTGGATAGTGCTTATCTGCTGAATTTCTTGTCCCAGGCGACTGAACGGCCTTCGGTCTTTCTGCATTGAAATTACAAATATCTCGGCAATGCACCGTTTGTATAACTGTTTATTTTTTCGTAATTCCAAGCAGTTCTTGAAGATATTTTTAAATATTATAGTTGCAAAATCTTTTCTCGATTTCCTTTTTGGGAGATTCTGTGGTAGCGGTCCTAATTTTCAAAGTAAATTGTTTGGTTAACACCATCGACAAAAATGAAACAAAATAGCTGGTGACGGTGACCTGTTTGACGAAAGCATCGTAGCAAACTGAACCCCACCACCTCACAAAATTAAACGGGCAACTTTTCCTTGAAAATTTATTCATAATCTTTAAGTTATTCAGAAAGAAGATTTTGCCGAATAATCGATAAGAAAAATCTTTGAGTGAGGAGGGCAATTCCAAAGATGCATGTCCACCATGTCGATAAATACATGCATTCTTTACAATATTTATCGAAATTTAATTTTCTTCTAAATCTAAATCTCTCTGGTGCTACCATTTAGGTTGAGAGTGGACTTGGAAGTAATGGTAATGAAGAGGTAGCCCACGTTCCAACAAGCTCCAAGATTGGAACCTCACCATCAGACCCAGTTTAAAGCTATATCCTGGACACTTGTTGGGGAAGTCTTATCCTTCTGCAGAGACTCAGTTAGTGTATTCTACGGCCCTAGCCAACCTCGCTAGAATAGTATGGCTCCATTGACCAGGATCATAAGCGAAAACGATGAATAACATGTTCTTTTTGTCTTTTTACCGGGGATAAAAGAGGGATTTTTTGAATATAAAATTCTTTTTGGAAGGTTCAAAGAAATTTGAGAAACAATATAATTGGTCAGGCGGAGAAATCACCAAAATCCTCCCATAAAAACATTAGTTTCAGTGAATAATAGAATCCAATTTTAAGTTGGAATAAGATAGAGCTTTGTTTTACTTTAGCGATCAAGATCAATTTATTTTCGTAAGTCTAAGACGTAATAAAGAAGACCCAGTTGCAAAATCCAACTGTAAGTGTACTGGATGTTCCTGAAAAATTGATATCATACCATCTTAAAATTGCCGCTATGTTCACTTAATCTGATACTATGCGTTTTTTTTTCTCTAAAGCTATATGAAGAGACTGCACTATGTCCTTGTTCTTCTTAGAATCCGAGAGGGGTAAAAGTTTTTGACAGCGCTGAGACTTTTACCCCTTAGTTTTGTTGCAACGTAATTTGGTAGTAGCTGATTTCATGTGTTCCATGTCACCGGCAGTGCTCTTATTAAAAACTTGTCAAATCATTCAAGAAATCTAAATAGTTTTGAATTTCTCATTGGAATTGTGATGAATAAATCTTATTTTGCTCATAATTAAGCTTGTTTAGTTTCATTTGCCTCGACAAACGTGATTTCCTCCTTTTGTTGTAGTTGTATTAGTATTATTATACAGATGCTTCATTCGGACACTCGCGAAACGCATAGAGAAAAACCTTGATGCAGGAACTACACAAAAATGTTGCGTGTTGTCTTGGATAAATCCTGAAAACAACACCTCACAAAACGAACAAGACATGCGTGGAACAACTGAAGAATCGATTTTCTCTATTGAACTCCGACATATTGACGTGTCAGTGTTAGCCGATCCTCAAAGAGTTACATATATCAGCTCTGTGTAGACACAGGATGCAACCTATAGGACTAGTGAGGATCGGTGGATGATAAGTGTGTGTGTGTGTGTGTGTGTGTGTGCGTGCGTGAGAGAGAGAGAGAGAGAGAGAGAGAGAGAGAGAGAGAGAGAGAGAGTCAGCAAACTTCGTGCAGTCAGTGCGATTTAATGATGATGATGATGATGATAATGAAGTCATTCCACAGATTTTTGCCTATAAAATCATTGCAGTCATTTCAAAATAAAATGATATCACTTTTTCTCTATTTAGTTTTGTAATTGTGTAATTTGAAAAGTCAACGTGGATTACAAAAGATTTTAGAAGCTATTTAAATTATTTCACACACTTCGTGGTTTACTAGGAAAACTTGATTAAATTACAAATTATACCTTTATATCACGTGACGCGTATTCCATCTTTACAAGAATCTTTAAAAGAGATAATAAAAGAAAAAGCGGCAAATGAGATTTTTGTTAATTTTGCCGATGCCTTCAGTCTTTCAATTCGTCTCCCTGCACAAGAAGATTATCTCACTGAGTGGATCTCACTAAAAAAACAAAAAAAACAAAAAAAAAACAAAACAAAAAACAAAAAAAACAAACAAACTCAGATCCAACGATAAATAAATTTCCAATGCAGCAGGTTCATTTTGGGTAATGTAACTTAATGTTATCAGTACTTCTAGTGTGTTGTGATATACGTAACATAAGTTTATCAGATTTTTCAGAAAGCAAAAAACTCTCAGATATTAAACCAAGATATAAAGAAATGTAATATCTAATAGCATCGCCATTACTTATAAATTTGAAAATATATTCCTATAATAGTTTAAAGTTGTTCCAATTTCTGAGATGAAACAATCGCATTCTTAATACTAATTTGGGCTTCATCTTATCTTTGTTGTTTGTTCTCGAAAAACTCAGTTAATTTTTAAAATCTATTGTTAAATGTTAACAGCAGAATTAGTTTTATTTTATATTAAAGCTCTTTGTCACATATTCTTTAAAGAAAAATCTCTTTATCACATTCTTAAAAGAAAAATCTCTTTATCAGACATTCTTAAAAGAACAAGCTCTTTATCAGGTACTTTTAAAGAAACGCAGAGCTCTCAAACTTCCAATATAAACTGTCCCTTTTTATACATAGGGGATTATTCTGAGTTCTAAACACATATAAAGCGGATCACTTTTTGCTGTTGCAGCAAATTAATAAAAAGCTCCTTGTGAATAAAACCTTCATCCTATTTCTACAATGTAAGTTTTTTTAAAATCTATATACCGACTCTTTCATTGAAGGTTTTTGTCTGCATAAGATCTATTACCGATTAAAAGTATCTGTCTAGTCTTCGCCTATTACTGAAAACTAGTTAACGAGTTGTTCTCACAAGCTTAGTTTTATTCTCATTCGATATTGCGGACTACATCAAAGTTTACCATCATCTCTAACAAAAATCTATTCTTTTGATATCCAAGCAATTGATGGACATTTTCTGATACGTAATTCTCAGAAGTCTGACTTTACCTAATTTTAATGGCACAAAAGACAACCTTCGTTCCTTGGTCTCTAAGACTAAATATTCAGTCTTTATTTCATATATATATATATATATATATATATATATATATATATATATATATAAGTAAATTTCTTATTATGTATGAATATATATAAGTACAACCCAGGAAAATCTGCTTATTAGGGCAATATCTTATTTTGATCAAAAAACAAAAAATGTTCTAGTTCAAAAACAGTCCAGTCAACTGTTCATAGAATACACTGACTGTATCCTTTGCTGGAGAGTAAGACCACATAATCCAAAAAAAGATATTCTAGGCATAAAGATAAACTATATCTGGTGGTGAGGCCTTAGTTCTGGAGCTGAGGGGAGTGTGGAGTAAGTCTTCATAGCCATTACTCCCAGGTCCTCTCTGATTCAGAGTGCTAGTACCTGTTAAATCCCGTCTACGAGTCTGATAGATTTATTTTCAAATTACCATGTAACCATAAGTAAAAACGTTTAAGAAAGTACACAAAAATGTAAAAATAAACGTACAATGTACATAATTCTCTATTTTCTTGACATAAAATAATATTATTTCTTATTTAATCTATATAAATTTTCTGGATATAAAATAACATTAGACAATTTTGAAGACATAAAATAACATTAGACGTATTGAAAAGTATAACAAAACATATTTGTAGAAAAAATTGTTAATTATTTCCAAAAAGAAAAAAATAAATATTTCTATAGTTCGAATCTGAAGCAAATGGTTTCTGTTTGTAAAAGTATGTATTTAGCTAAACCATCTACCACAATCTGACACAATCAATATTTAAGTGGAGCACAGGTAGTCTGAATTTAGGATTTTCCTTCTCCTAAACTGGTTACCTTATTAAAGCTAAAGAACCCAGCCTTTTTAACTATTTATCCAGCGCTTTAGAAAGAACAGATGGATACATATCTTTCGCCAGAGTACTAGCGTGAAGTGAAACGCAATCAGCTTCGTCGGGTCAGGTCTGCAATTTCATTTCTAACGTCGATAATTGTTACATTAAGTGTAACCGTTTGTAAAAGTAGCCTCAGCAATACCCCTTTCTCTGGGAGATAAATACATCCCCCGGCACCTCCCGTTTCTTTTGGAGATAAATATATTCCCCAGCATCTCCTCTTCGAAAAAATCTTAAAAATGACTGGGATGTTTTCGGTTCGTAACAACACATAAGAAAAAAAAACGTTTTTCTTTGATGACTTGATATTCTGATTTTATCAAATACACTTTTAGCAAACTAGATTAAATTTTTTAAGTGTACAGGGAAATGATATGGAATGACCAAATGATGAGACAAAAATTTTGCAATTAATAGAATTAATCCATAATTGACCCATTTTCTAGCTTTTATGCCGATAATTATTTTCGAAATATATATTAAAAAATTAATCCATAACTTTTTCTTCAACATATTCGATTATATTTTCTTCAGTATGGCTTGAAAAAAAGTTAAGCCAATAAATTTTAATAATTTGATCGAGATTCTTAAATGAATATCTTACAAAGTCAGAATATATAACTATTAAAGAAAAATGTTTCGTATCTTATTTGTTAGTTTCTTTATCACCAAATAAAATCCTTAGTAAACATTCACTAAATGGACTGATTCCATAATATTTGCCAGCGAAATGAACTGATTGCTTTAAACTTTTTTTGCTTTCTTTTAATCTTTCTTTTTCTACAAATTGACATTATCAAAATATTTTTAATTCACCTTATAACTTGTGAGTCCTTGATTTTTACAAAGCGAGACTAAGTGTTGTAAATTTTTTTAAAACAAATTTTAACCATTTCAACCCAGATCTTCCCACACTCATCTACCCTTTCCTGGAAGAAAATTAGTGAAAATACAAAATATTCTAATCAGTCATTTAACACCCTAATTCGCCGTTTTGTTGCTTGGTAACAGCGATGTTGAAAAGGGGATTTTCCCGGTGAGAATTCTGGCTGCCCGGTAGCGGCAGAAATACCGGCTGCTGATGTAAAATTGGCGACCTGAGTCGAGGGTGACCCGAAGGCTCCCTTTTCAATAGCTACTGTACCGAGGTGTAGGGGAGGACGCTACCCCATTCCCAGGATTGCTCTACTTGACCCTTACCTTATAATGCTGAGAGTTAAGCAGGGCAGCATCAAGTACCATTTTTGATATGACTTGACCTGGGATTGAACCCCGGTCTCCGGGACGATTGGTAAACACTCTACTCATTAGGCCAACGGACAACTGATGTAGTAAGCGTTAACTGGAATAAAAAAGAATTGAGTAATGAAGACCATAACATTTGTTTGTGTGGAGGTCAACTGAAATGTGATATTGTATAAACAACCATGTTGTTAAAGAGTGAATTAATAACGGTATATGATAAAGTGATCCATAAAAAACAACAAAATATCAATATTTACTGTTTTATCGAAAAATAAATATAAAGGACGAAAAGAAAAAAAAGGAAAGAAAAGGAAGAAAATGGCATTATTGTTTGCTGGCAGTTACCAGTTTTTAGAAAGAGTTATGACACCATATTATTTATACATTATATACATTACCCAACTTTTTTCTTTATGGTAAGGATGTGAATATTTGAGTGGAGTAAAACAGGTTTGAGTTTTCTTTCTTTTAGATTGGTTGCCCAAGCAAGACTAAAGAACCCAGCCTGTCTTGTTATTTATCATTACCTGAGGAGGAGTGTGTCTATGTATATTGGCGCGCGTGCGGGTGTTTGTACATATGCACATATATGTAGGTAGGTAGGTATTCATACCTGTATATATCTACCAAATCTCCCCACGATGGACAGGAAGCGATCAAGGTCAATTTGTAAGCGGAGTAAAGTTTGTTTAAATCAGATTTTCCTTCTTCAAGGATTTCGAACACAGTTTGCCTTACTATTTACAGCTAGTTGTGGGCTGAGAATGTTCAGATGGATTCATGCCTTTCTTAAGGGCATTTTTTAGTCCTTTATTTGTGTTGTCAATAAATAAGTTCTGCTTCTTATTGTAATTATTATAATAATTAGTTTATAAGGACAAATTAAAGATAGAGCAAAATGCAGTGATTGCTGCTTTTTCATTAATGTTAACGGCATGTCAAATCGTGTAGATTTATTTTATGCCAAAAGGTTAGGAATCGCAATCATTGTACATTTATATTTACATTATCGTGTAGTTCATTTAGAGTTTTTTTTTGCGCACAGTTATATAATATCAATTATTTCTAATTGTAATAATCTATTTACAATCATATGGTTTCAAGCATTTCTATTTGATAGAAGTCATTTTCTACATCCAGTTACATGGCTTCAACTAACTAATAATGATCCTTTGTAAACAATTATAGTTTCAACTATTCTTAATACAATTAATTTACAGTTATATAGAATGAAGTATTCCTACCGAACACAAATAATTTATAAATAGATGTACTTGAATCTGAGATAAGACTCTAACAGATACAACTTTTCCAAGTCAGAGTGGACCTGGGATTAATGCTAATTAAACGATACTCCTAACTCCCGAGATATCCAAGACTGGAACCTTACCATCAGATGTAGCTTGATGTCATTGTTAGGATATCTCTTTTAAGTTGGTCTTACCCCTTTGCAGAGGATAGTCTGCATATTCTAACCTGATATCATATTGAGTTTTATTGTTTAACTTTATCCTTACCCTCACCTTAACCCTGCTCCAGATACTCTTCAGTCGATGATTGTCAAGATTTTATCGTTAACCATTGAGATGCCTAAATTCCCGGTTATAACATCAACAACAATGTAATGGTTAATTCAGGCATCTATTATAATAATAGTAATAATACTCAAGTTATGAGGTGCTAGAAGTGATAGAAGCAATGAAGTGATGCAATATATGAGCTAGTTTGTAAAACCCTAAACGAATTAGCCAAACCATGTTTCTTATGTGCGCACTGGTATACATAAATTCAGTTGCCTGTTTTGCAGTAGTAAGTAATGTTGAAATATTAAAAACAATTAAAAAAAAAGATATCTAAGTATTAATGAATCAACACTTGAATATCAAAACAAAAAACTATATAATCTGATAGGTTATTATGATACATTGATGGAGGTTCCCGTGGTGTGATGGTTATCGTCGAAGGAAATGGACACGGCGACACGAGTTCAAATCCTGGACAAGACTGATTGCATTTCACATAGCACTAATACCCTTGGGAAAGGTATGAATCCAATTATTCTCCCTCCAGCTATGGGTAAATAGTAGGACAGACTAGGTTCTTCAGCCTTGGTGAGGCAACTAGTCAAAGAGAAGGAAAAGTCTGAATTCAAACCTGTTAAACTCCGCTTAAAAATTGACCTTGTGTCATATCCTGCCAGGGCGGAGGGGTTGGGTAAATATGATTATGATACATTGATGTTGTGATTACAAGGTAACCATTGTTACTATTCAGAATGCATACAAGCACTGCACATTTTCTTAGTGGAATGTGTTGAATATAGAGACGTTATAAAACGAACATTTAAATCTCTTATGTTATGTAATATAACGTGAAATAACGGTGCTATGTAATTTAAGTATTAGTATATACCACATTCAGGTTACACGAATGATAGATGCTCAGGACTTTACTGCATTAACAAACAGCAGTTTGTGAACTCACCAAATTTATCCAATGCAGATGAGCAATAAATTCAAATAAGATGTTATGCATAAGATTAGCTGAATTTTTTAAAGAAGTGCTTGTAGTGTAATGGTTATCATTATAAGAAATGGGCGTGGTGATTTGAGTTCAAAAACTGAACAAAGCTCTTTGCATTTCATTTTTTCCTTTTTTGGAAAGCTATAAAAGAAACTATTCTCCCTTGAGCTATTAATGGGACAGACTGGGTTCTTTAAACTTGTTATGGCAAGGAGTTGGAAAACTCTAAATCTCAAAATAGTAAAACTCCGCAAAAAATTGACCTAGTGTCCGATCTTGTCTATGTGGAGGAGTTGGCTAAACACAAATTAACATGCAACTAAATCTATATAAAGTCTCTATTGGAGAAATATCTATAAAATTCAGCAAAACTGTGGGATTTTCAGTTTTTTCTTAAAGATTCCTCGCCAACTTAAAGGTCTAACATATGTAAACTAATTCAGTCGGAAAATTACCAGAAAGCTACACTCTTTGATGAAAACCTGATTATCAGGAAGTGTTCCATTACTGGATCTTGATGAGTATGGTCGGAGACAAAGACAAGACGAAAAAACGAAAACCATGAAAAAAGGAAAAAATCAGACATGAGATACAAGAAAAAACATCAATCGATTCATTATTCATCTATGAAGACGTAGTGTAGTATTTTTGAGTCAGTAAAAGAGTTGCCAATGGTCTATCTCCAATACAGGTGGAATTTAGCTTTCACCTAAATCTAAGCTCCTTACTTGTCCTCTGCCGGTTAGTAACTGATTCTTTTAAAAATCACCAACTCTTGTGTTACCGTTTCTCGCATTTACCATGAGAGTTTTCGTTGTTAACCCTTTGTCGTCGCTCACCGCGTTCACAGAGAGTTGGAAGACTGCTGCTATATTACACCTTTATTTTTTTCAAGAAAAAACATCACTAGCTTTATTAGTGGGCCTCATCTTCCCTCGAGACCGGTCACAATTCAAGGAGACATGAAGAGATATTTTTTGAGTTGATGAAAAGTTTCTGTTGTCCTATAAATCGTTGCCCACTCCCAATGACGGGGTGCAGTTTCACTAGATCTTTACTTGTTCTCTGTCGGTTACTAACTAAAGGCATTGACTAACCCTTAAAAAATCCCCAACTCTCGGGCGACCGTTTCCCACACTTACAGCAGAAATTCTTTGAGATGACCCTTTGTTGTCGGTCATAAGATTCACTAAGCGTTGGAAGGTTGGCACAAGGTTCACTGAGGGTGGGAAAACTGTTGCTGTATTGCTATGAAATTAATATGAAATGTATTTTTACTGTTTCTAATGTAATTTTTGTTTAATTATAGGTGTGTGTTATACACTGGTAAATATTATACACTGGTACATGATATAACGTTGAAAATACGTGAAAAAAAAATTATAATATTCAATAGGTTTTCTAATTATCCTTACAAGATATCATTCTTGATATCGTCTTCTGGACTTACTAGTTCTCCGTCTAATTATATTACATGTGGTACATTTAAATCTAACAGAAAATCGATTTGAACGCGCATGCGCATTGGTCAGGAAATTGATTTTGTTAAGCATCCTACCATGACAGTCGTATCCTTTTATTATTGTCTACATTCAGTTTCAAACAAGGCAATTTACAATTACCCATGCAGTAATAAAAAAAATTGTCTACTGTATTTATTATCAAATTCAATAACGGTAAATGTATAAAGTTTCGCTAAGTCAGGTGCAGGGTTTTAACTGAGGGTCACACAATCTATAGAGAATTCCCTATGTACAACAAATGACCAGCGTGACTAGTTTGTTAACTCCCACCCAACAACAGGCGCCATCTCTTTTACATAGAATTCTAAACACCCGAAATCCAAATTACCCTAGCAAATACGAATAGAGTCGAATCACGTCTGTTGTTAAATACAACCAAGTTGAACACATATGTAAAAGAAGCAGATTTAGCACGTCATTCTCAAATGGTGAGCAGTTTTTTTTGCGTCAATTTACTTGTGGATAATCAATTGCTCTTGTTCGAATTCCAGGCTAAAAGTAGGCTCGATGGAAAGAACAACACTTATTAGAATAAACGTGGAACACCGACTTACTCGAATAATGACAGCTAAAAATCATTCAACATAAACCTTCGTTCCAGCTGATACGTTCACTAGTCTTCAATATAGAAATAGTATTGGATTATCCGCTTGGTATAAGCCATAAAAAATTTCCAGTCTGATATAAATAGGGATCGACGTCATTTTCTGGATAAAAAGAATCTTCTAATTGCTTAAAAAAACCTGACTGATGTGAACAGTTTAATTTGAATTTCTTGAAAGAAAGGAGGAACTTTCTGGATTTATTGCCAAAATGGATTGTATAATTTCTATTGAGTCGAAACTTGATAACAATTATTTTTACGTTTACTGTTTATTCTGTTACCCCTTCCAAGAAATCATGGGTTCCAAGAATCACATTCATTTTAACAAGAAACATGGCCAATTTTAACCGTCACTTCAGTTTGAACAATTTGACCATTTTGTAATATAGCCAGTTTTATCCATCTCGTCAATTTTGAACCCACCCTGTCGGTCAGTTTTATAATACCCTGACTATATCTCCAGCAGAGTGGTAAGATTACCCAAAAGAGGCCGTCCTTGATATTATACTGGTAGTGAGGCTCCGTTTCTGGTGGGTGTAGAGTACCGGTTGCTATAACTCCCAAACCCAATTTGATTTGGAGTGGTATATCTTTTAGGGTGCCATCTGTGGGTCAAATAGATCTGTATAAGAAATATTCGTATAAGAAGCAACTACACAAAAATGAACCTGATTCCCTAATCTCTTGGTATATTTAACCCTTGACGGATTGACGTGCATGTAAAATTAATCAATTAATCATTCAATAAATTTGAACGATTTGACCATCATATAATTTGAACAGTTGAGTAGTTTTCTGTTTGAATAATTTGATCAATTTTTCAACTTAGAAAATGTGGCTACCTGATGAATTTGAGCATACTAATTTGGTTATAATCTCAAGTTAAAAAATTCTTTGATTTCACGGTCAAAGATTCGTGTTACATGGGATATTTTATCAAATGGGGTGAGAAAAATTCACAAAATACAAAAGTATATCCTTCGGAGTGTCTGAGAACTAATCGGTCGAAAAGTAATCGTTAAATGAAGGACGTGTGCTCAGAATATGACGGCATTTCATATCAGAAATTCGAACAATTTGTGACATTTTTATATATTTAGTTTTAAGTATCCAAGTTAAACCATATTGTATTTGTAAGATCTATAGAAAAACTTGTCCTGAAATAGGAAGTGGTGGGGTGTTCCCGACGTCCAAGTGGTTAAAATACTGAACTGGAACATTATACTTAGCAAATTCAAACTCCAGTCATGTTATGTTCAATTTTGAACTAATGCCCCTTTGAAAAGGTATAAACCCACTTATCACCCAGAATTATGAGTAAAATTGTACCACTACTGTCCTTCTACAAAAATGGCTTCGGCATTAAATAACCCACGGAGTTGATATGTCACTAAACAATGAAAGCAAACTAAAAACAAGATATGAAAAAGCAGATTTTTGTTTAAATATTTCATAATAGTGAAATCATAATTCATTCAAAAATATTTTACAATTCATCAAACTGCAAACGACTCTTGTTCTTTTTTATTCTCTTTATATTTATGAACTGATTTACGTCCCCTTATCTTTTTTTTTTTTTCGTGCACTCGATAACCCGGTCGCATGACAGATTTGTTGATCATTTCTGCACTGTGAGGGTGAGACATGATTTAATTCAATTGTTAAAAATCAAATGGTTTTATGAAATAATCAATAAAAAAAAATATAAAAAACCCCGCAAAATCTGATAAAATTGGAAAGCAGCAGTAGCAGAAGTAGCAGTAGTAGAAGCAGTAGGAACAGTAGCAGCGAAAAAAAAAAAAAAAAGAAAGAGAAGAAAAAAAGGAAAAAAGAAAAAAGAAATCTAGAGAAAAAAAGGGGAGATTATTCATCCATTTATTTTTCTGTTTTGGATAATTTGGTCCATTTGAAAGGATCTTGATGGGTTTGTTCTTAGAATCATAACATTGGTGCCACTCCTAGCTTGCCAGATGTTTATATCACTGACTTCATTTTTTTTAATGTACTCGCTTTTAAACACAATTCCATCTTTAAATAGGACTTTTACGTACGACTTGGCTTCCTGTGAGCAATTATCATCCTCGCCTCAATATGGACAACTCAAAGTATTTGTCCGTTGATCCCTTCACCTGTCGCTCCAGGCTTTGAAAACGAGAAATAGAGAAACGGATCCTTGGCCAAATCAGCCAATCCTACGCGGAAAAAAAAAACGAAAAGATCCAGAGTCAGAACGCGTAATGAGTCCCTATTCAAACCAGAACGAGAAAAATAGCAACAGCCGTTTCTATATATATATATATATATATATATATATATATATATATATTCTTCAACAACCCAAATCGTTAAAATGTAGATGGATTTTAAGAGCTTCGTTGAAACATAAGTCCTTTGCTTGATCCGCAGAGAGAAAAACTCTTAACGGACAAAATTAGTTTTCTTTAAATATTACATGTGATTTTATGTTTATGGTATTGCAGCTTCTTCCTGTAGTAATCGTTAAATAGAACCACATAATAAAAATTACTTGAAATTAAAAAAAAAACCGGATAGGATATTGTTTAAAAACTACAAATCGGGAATTCCATAAACATAACAGAAATGATAATTGGAAAAGACTTTGATGGAAGAATTATTTGTAATATTAAATTTTGAATTTAGATTGTCACATAGGAACCTAAGTTTTTACATAATTCTTTTCGAAGATGCTTTCTAGCTTGGAAAATTTTGTAAATGTGCAATTCACGTTTTTACTGACTCCTTGAAATTGTTCACATGGATCCATGTGAAATTGATTTGTAAGAGCAAATAAATGCATATTAAAAATGCTTTTAAAAAATGAAATTGGTTAATACAACTGAAGTCACGTCTCTTCCGCATGGCGTTTAAACACGCCCTACGTGGCACCATGGTTCCAACACCCAACATGACACTATGTTTACAATGTGCAAAAAAAATTGAATATAAAACACCGAGTTTACATAAAAAAAAGTCTCTGATGATGCAGTTTTTACTTCGAAATTAATAAGACCCGAATAATTATTTTGCATTGCAATAACCCTCTAAATAAATACAATACAATAAAATAATATAAAAATATTTATGAACATAAATAATCATCAAGGTGTACTAACAGCACAGATTCTCTTGACTCTTGACAACCACCACTATTGGTCAACGCTCATGTCAAGTCCTTTTTGCGGCATCCTGCATCCATGATGCAACCATACAGTAGTACTAATCCTGTCACTGCTTGAAAGAATTCTCGCACAGATAAAATTGTCTGAACCTCGAGCCATAATCATTAAAAGTTAAAAACTAATTACAAATGATTCTTCTTTTTCTGTGTAAAGTTTAATTCTATGTTGCGGTTAAATTCTTTTTTCATTGCATTTCGAAGGATAAAGCATCAACGTCAGAACACAAATTTAACTATTTGGGGAAATGACACCTATGTATATGCATACTAGTTTATAAAGGTATTTCATTATATCATAAGTAGGAAGTTTTAAATCAATTACAAAATCATAGGTTGGCCAACACACACAGACAAAATAAAGAACAAATCTTAAACAGAATACATGGAAGTTCCAGCTCGACGGTACGAATACGTAGGCGAAGGAATTTTGGTAGTAAGGAGATATCTCCTGTATGAGAAGTAGGAGGAGATTAGAATGTCAGAGAGGGTGGATGACAGGGAAAGGACAGCAATCCCTATTCACCAAGGACCAATATGAGCATCGATTTATCCGGGATAATCCAGAGTGAGTCAAAAGTTTTTCAAAATTTCGGTAACTTGAAGCACAATTCACCATGTCCAAATGATTTTACCGAAATCGTGGAGGTGACGAAACAAATTGGACTCTGTGATACCAAGCTCGCCTGATAATCTCCAATTGCTACTCTCCGAATTCGGTTCTATGGCTAGGAGCACAGTCTAAGAATCCATGGTTTTAGGTCTAGATTGACGACGTTCTTGCAATCTGAGCAAATGTTTTCAAGAATTTTGTTATAGTATTGAGGTGGCCAAATGAGTAGAATATTCGCCAATAGTCTGGAAGACCGGGGTTCAATCCCAGGTCGAGTCATACCAAAGACTCAAAATTTGGTATTTGATGCCGCCTCAGCATTATAAGGTAAGGATCAAGGGCAAATTGGAGCGATCCAGGGTATGGAGTTGCACCCTCCTCTACACCTCGGTGTAGTAGCTATTGAAAAGGGAGCCTTGGTGTCACCCTCGACTATGGTCGCCAACTTTACTTTTATTGAGATCAACTGTGCCTAGACCTTTCCAATAGCAAATGTTTTCTGTTACTCTCACGACGTTATGGCCCAGTTCAAACTCTTAAAGCATCGTAAACTTCCAAATTAGACTTCGTTAAGAGTTCATCAAATCTGGCACTGATTGAAGCAATAAACAAATTGTCAGCGCATCACCTACCACAATACTACCAATTACAGCAGATACTTGTCACGGCGTGAACTACTTCGGTTACATGATATACGTGCCGTAATATAGCACGTACTAGAATATTGCAAATTTTTTTCCTATTATGGTTCTAACACTGATTAAACGAATGGGAAGACAAGATAAGGTAAGTTACACATGCAGAAAAATACGTGATAAATATATATATATATATATATATATATATATATATATGTACCAAGACATATTCTATGAACAAACAGGTTATGGAAAGGGTAAAAAATTCGAAAGAAATGGTTTATTAATGATGATTCAAAATAAAATGGCCATTAACATGCCCCTTTAATTTGCCATGGCAATGGCAAGAGAAAGCGTTTCTATTGTTCAAAGGACAAAGACGAAAGCGCTCGACGAGAATTGGTTTTCGGGGCTGTCATGTGACATCCACCGAGGTAAGCACTGATCATGTTCATTCTCTAAATGTGATAATACTAAAGAAATACTTCTCTGCCAACAGATAAACATATTTTACGTTTGAATTATGATCGTTGCTTTCCGTTAAATTTGGTTGTTAAACGTTAAAGAGGTGTCTTTGATAATCTCGTAATATTGGATTAGTTAAAAGGCAGAGAAAATTTAATCGATTGTTTTATGTTTGTTATCAACAAGGATATCATTTATCGCTGTCGGAAAAAAAGTTGCTCACTTCACAAATCAAAAGACTGTGCCAATATTATGCAAGAATCAGAGCGTATTATTTGTATTTGTGGACGACTAATTGAGTAAAAAAAATGGAAAAAAACAGATTCGTTTTTAAAATGTTGAATTGGTTTTTAAGGAATTATCAAATATCATATCTTTAAAATGGCGTCTTTTCTTTTCATATTTCATATCTTACATTTGCAAACATAATTGTAGCACTTCCACTTCCACTAGAATATTTATATACGAATTGCTGGATCAGTAAGTAATCAAGTCAATTTTAGGATGAGTAAATAATCCAATCATTTTTGTTCACACAAATTCGTCATTAGTCTATATTCATTCATCCCCCCCCATCTACGTGCAGAATGTGACACAAGGTCAGTTTTGAAGCAGAGCAAAGCTGGTTTGAATTTAGAGTTGACCTCTTTGACTTGTTACTTTAGTCAGTCTTTCCTATAATTTACCAAAATATCTGAGAGAGAACAGACAGATTAATCCATTTCCCAAGAACATTAGCAACACGTTTCGAACACATTTACTCCGATATCACATTTTAGTATGTTGGCCTCAATGCCTCGCGTACTCCCCTATTATTAAGTAGATATGGTTACTTGATACCATATAATTGTGCATAAACTATAAGCCTATCGACCATCTTAGGTTATTCAATTCCAAAATCATCCTTGTAGAACTACAGTAGATACTATTTAACAATTAGCAAGAGGGATTAGGGGGTTCATATCTTTCACAAGGGGATTAGTTCAAATTGTGAACGTTATAGCAAAAATGGTGTTTGAACTCGCTTTCTACGATACACATAGTGCAGTATGTAGCCTACTATACCATGGGGACTTCCCTCGGTATTAGGCAGGAATACTTGAATTATAACTGTGTGCAGCTCCACAAAAGTTTTAAAAAGTAATTACATGAATTTTAAATATAAATGTACAATATATGCGATTTTCTAAGCTCTAGGCGTAAAATAACCCTACACGGATTAACATGCCATTAAAATCAATCGATCTATCAAAATTTCATTTGGCGTCTTCAAGCCTCGGCAATGAAAATAAATTATGTTCTTGTTCAAATACTTATGACCAGTTCTTGGAAGATAAAACTGATCATAAGAGCAATTGACAAAGAGATTTTCCTCCATTCGTTATGTAAAAGACTCGTGACGAAATTGTTTCAGGAAATTTACAAAACATTTTCTTCAAATTAACGTGTTAACAGAATGTTAGTTTTATTTCAGTATATATGTTTATCACGTTGAACCTTTCAGTCTTCATTCTTGTATCTGAATTCGGAGAATCCACAAACTTGCTCTTGATCAGTACAGCTCTCAGCATTTTTGAGTAATTGCTTTTCTCCATACGTTTAGGTAGAATCCACGTGGTGCATCCATATAGCAGTATCGACATGACTGCTGCTTGGAAAAAACTGCGTTTTATTTCATCAGGCAGGTGACCGATAGCCTATCGATAGCTATCCATGCTTTAAGCCTCAACTTTCAACAGATTAAAACAACAAAATTAAAAAAAAAAAGTTGTTTGCATACAATAAAATCATCATAAAATCTCTCTGAGAATCGTTGAAAAATATTGTTATATGTTTTTGTTTCTATTTTAGCACCAAATGAATTTAATGAAAATAACTGCATTTAACGTTTAATCTTAAGTAAGATATGAACCGTCTTATCCCCCAATTTATGGGCTGAATCGTATCACTAATGTTCTTCTACAAGGATCGCTTTGGAATTAACCTCTGAAAGCTGAGATGCTATGGAACAAAGAAACCAAACCAAACCAACCGGAATTTAATGTACAACAGATAAATTATTTCCATATAAAAAAAATCGTCAATTTACTCATTAACCGAGAAATATACCATCGTATATAAGAAGGAAATTAAATGTCTTACACCAATTACTGAGCTCACCCATACTTGGTTATTCAGATATATATAGATATTTTAGTATTTTTTATCAAATTGATTAACTTCTATTTTCTTGTGTTTTTACAACTTATTTCTTAAACTTTTTACGTTTTTTTCACTTATCATTTTTATTTTAAAATTTTCTCGATTTATTCTATTTCATCCAAGGACAAATCTATCTATCTATCTATCTATCTATCTATTTATCTATCTATCTATCTATGTCTATTTCTATCTATCTATCTGTTCATATTAGTGTACACATATGACATACAAATTCCTTGTAAAAATTGGTGCCGTAAATTTTTAAAAACAAAGCGTTTTTGTGCAAAAAATTGCATAAATTACCAGGGCTCTCATTTAGATCTCACATAGATTTTTATGAGATGATAAATAAAATTGGTTTGTTGACATCAGAAAATTATGCCGTTATTAATATCAACTCGTTGGTCTTTTGCTCTTAGCGAGACTGTGGACATCAAGTGTGTTATAAAGGATAACACAGAATTCTTCACCAGACGCGTTCTGAGGATGATGCTGAAGGGGACAAAAATATAAATGATTGAATAAGACGACGATCAACAAATATCTGGTTTTTTATTTCTTTAAATGAAGTGAAAAGTTTATTGAAAAACAAATGACCAAATCTTTTCTTATAAGTCAGAGCGTAAATATTTTAAAATTGAAAGAGAAGATTCATGCATGAAATATAGCCGTTTGGTTTGGCTTAAATCTAAATTGATACATTTTCTGTGTGTAAATGATCTGCACGTAAATATGTCACTATGTCGAAAGAATACATATCTATGCATTAAACATATATGCAGTTGCAACTAAAATTTTCATCAGTTGGGAACAGATTAGATAATCGAACAAACATGTTTAACACAATAAAAATATAAACAAACGTATTCGCTCAATTTTAGATGATTAAACGATGCTGAAATTAAATGCATTCCAAAAGGAAAAGAATGTATATTTTCACTCAAAAGAAATAAACCGAAGGTTTTTGAGAAAGTACAGAATATTCATTTCGTCGGTATTTATACAACTGAGGTAGGCTCGAATTCCTTAAGAATATTAATGAGTGATCAATGATTGGGATAAAAATGTATATTAAACAATGTTGTTGGGAAAATATTTCTTAAATTATTTTGGTTTTTGATCCTTCAAATTTTTTTTTCGAATAATCTGACATTATCGTCAGCGAATTCTCGAAGAAATTTTAAAACGAGTGCGAAAACCCCGATTGGTTGATGAATGCAATAAAGAAAATTTTTTAAAAATTACAGCTTCTCACACTTAATTTTTGCACAAATATAGACATTTTTTTAATATGGAAATCAGTTGATTTTCCACAATAAAAATAAATATTCAGCGATCAAATTATTATTAAAAATTATTTAACAATTAAATCATTATTAGATATTTATCCAGTTATTGAATTATCATTAATTCTTATTTAACAATTACATTATTGTTAGATACTTATTTAACCATTAAATTTCTATTAAATGATTATTTAAACAGTAAATTGTTACTACGTGGTTATTCAATCATTGAATTATTAGACATTTATTCAGCCATTTAACTTTTATTAACAACACTTTTAATAATAAAATTATCATTAAAAATTGTTTAATTTTCAATTGTTATCAAATAATTATTTAACCATTTAATTGTTTATAAATGATTATTTAACCATTAGTAAATGATTACTTAACCAATGAATTAAGATTAAATCATTATTCGACCAGTAAATTATTACTAGATAGTTATTCAACAATCAAATGATAAACCAATATTTTCCTTTGATTTACAATCAAGTCATTCTGTGATCGATCATAGATTCCCATTAAGCACCGATGTGCCTGTTCATTTCTGAAATGGGTGACTATTTAGTAACGGTTAATATTGCAAGCAAAACCAAATACACAAAGTTTTAAAACATTATATCAAATCTCCAGGTTTCTTAATCAAAGAGGATTTCCGGAATTTCTTTCTTACCTGAGAATTGTTGTCAGATATCATTTTCGGAATAGTAGTTTTACTATCTATTCTGGTTTGACACGGAATTCACCCTTTAAATATTATCATTTAGGTGTCTATAGTTTTAATTTAATGCAGTCATTTTCTTTTTTTTTTTTAATTTTCCTTCTTTTTTGTTCGAAATCGTTACATACAAAATGCATCAAAATTTTATACTCTCCAATCTCTTTTTCTTACGTGGTTAAAGTAAATTGAGATCCTTCATCAAAAGGAAATGATGAAAGACCTGGCAACACCAAGTGACCTTGTCAGTATCTGCAACGTCTTTTATCTATTTATTTATTTATTTTTAGTCGTTCTTTGTGTCCTCTTAAAGGTTGAATAAGCTCTGATCAAAAATAACTGGACAAGGGTTTAATGAAAGTTTGTAAAATGCACCTGATTAGCTCGTTCAAAAAACAGACGTCATGTTGTTTGAAACTTATGCCCACACAGACACACATACACACACATATGGACACCCCACACATATATGGGCACAATCACCTCCCCCCACACACATGTATATATGCAGAGGTCATCTGGTACAAAACCATCAATTTGTATCAACTTTCAGACAGTTTTCCTAATATTTTTGTTTCCCTCTACAGAATTAGTGACTAATTGGTATATAATCCTACTTATATAGGTCTTATAAGTTAGTCTTGGGAAAACTCCAATCAGAACCTTACGGTCTTTAAAAAAAAGAACATTTTTGGTATTTTTGTATTTTTAAAACACTTAGCATGTTATTTTCGGAAACTGCTGGCAAAATATTTGGAAAAAAGCATCAAACTAAAATATGAATTATTTGTTAAATGATCGAATGGAATTGCAGGTAATATTTGATCAACGTAAACTTTTGTCTTCTTCATTTTGATTGCAGCGTTTATTATTTCTTCAGGCAAGATTGCCGACGGGATTGCTGTATAACGAACAGTGCAACAGTATAATGCATCATTGTGGCACAATAAGTTAAAATACAATACGATACAATTCAATGGAAATTTAGAACAATTCCTTAAACAAAAAGATGCATCTGACAAGAGACATTAATATGTATACAAAACGGAATACAATACTATACAATACATTTATATAAAATATTGTTAGTGGAGAAGGAAAAAAGTATATATATATGTATATATATATTGGAACTGCTAGTTTAATGTTTACTGTAACTGGACGTGGGCATTGCAAATCAAGTTCAAATGCTTGACGAGTCTGTTTGTATTTCACATAGCACTAATACCCTTTGGACACTTTTCTCCCTCCAGCTATGGGCAAATAGTATAGCAAACTGGACTCTTTGAACTTGGTTTAGAAACTGCTCTAGGACAAGGAAAACTCTGAATTCAAACGTGTTAAACTCAAAATGTGACCTTGTGTTACCTCCTGCTCGTAAGGAGATATTTGGTAATTGAACTCTATGCGAGATATTGAGCCCTTTCCATATTATATTGCACTTGGTTCGACAGAAACCCACAAAGTGATTTAGTGACAATCAACACTGTTATAATATATATATATATATATATATATATATATATATATATATATATATATATATATATATATTGCAATATGCTCCTATATATCTCCATTTGTGCATATCTCTCAATACATATTTATCTACCTTTTCCAATCTATCTATCTATCTATCTAAGCAATGAAAACACGTTATATTTGTTTTAGTTGATAATTTTGCAAAGACTTACTTCATAAATAGTTAAACTAATATCCTGATGTGGAATGGAACTAGGGAAAAATTGATGAAATCTAAACCGAAGACATTAGGAATATAAAAAGAAGACCATTGACAAGGCAGAACCCCCGTGCCAACATCAATTACCTTTGGTAAATTCCCGAAGACCGTCGAACAATTCGATTCTGACAGAGACAAACTGCCTTGTTTGCATTTTGCATCATTTGACAGATGAGTAAACACAGCAACTTCGCATAAAAATAGCAGTAGATTGACGAAACCATTTAGCCTGTTTGAAGAAAGTTCATTTCACAGACCACTGTACACAGCGATAGATTAACGTTGTCTCGTCCCATTCCGAATAAGACGCTGTTTTCTCGCCATTCACACTGTCACATCGTGTCACTACTGAAATTCTCACGTAATATAACCTTTCCCGTAGGAAGTGAGGGAGCTTCGTTTTTTTTAGTGTTTCTATTTTTCAAATTTATTTCTCTCTAAGAAAAATATCTCGCAATCCCATAAAACATTTGCATTGTTACCATAGATTGATTGATTCACTGTATAGTGCTGTTTACCCCTTTAAACCCTTTGTTCTTTCTCCCTCACCTTCCGTGTAACTCTCCTTGTATCACCTGTAGAAGAGGAAGGTCCCTTTCACAAAAAATGGTGTCCTGGATACGATACTAAAATGCATCTGATGGTGAGGTTCCAGTTTTGGTTTTTAGTGATTAACCTTTTATTGCCATTACTCCCAGATCCACTCTAACCTACAGGGGTACTGCTTGTTATGGTCCTATCTATGGATCAAATATGTTAGTAACATTATTCGTTTTGTATTAAAACGTGTGCAAAAAATCTTTTAAAAACTCTTAAGACACAATTTCAAAAAACGTACAATGAATGCGATTTTCTAACTTATAGGCATGAAACAACCCTAGACGAGCTGACATTGCGTTAAAATCATTCAATCAATCAATCAATCAATCAACCCTGAAACTGAGGTTACTTGTCTTTCGATTACAAAATATGTTATATTAAACCTTTAAGTATCTAAAATGATCTCATTGATTGATTGTTTGATTCAAACGGCATGAAAATCTATCAATGGATATTTTATGCCTAGAGGTCAGAGAATCGCGTTCATTGAACACTTTAATGTAAATTTTTTGTGTAGTTGTTTCAAAATAGTTTTTTTTCACATACAGTTATATGATATCAAGTTTTCTTATCTAATCCAAATAATTATCACTCAATTGTATCTTTTCAAATATTCCTATCGAACGCTAATAATTATTTGGTTTTAAGTAATAGTTTCTATTTAAAAATAATCATGTTTTCAAAGAGTTAAATTGTATCAAGTATTCCTATCGAATTCAAATAACTTTTAAACAGATCCATTTGATCCCCTTGACGGGATCCTAACAAGTACTACCCGTCGGAATCAGAAAAGACTTCAGTTTAATCGCAATGAAGGGATCCTCTTCATTTCAAGGATCTTCAGAACTGTAGCTTCACCATCAAATGCATTTTAGTGTCATGCCCCGGACATTCCCTCTTTTGGTAGTAAAGGTCAAACTCCTCTGCAGGAGACTGAGTCAGCGTATTTGAATACCCACCAATGGGCCCCACATGATATCATTGCCATTGCCATGTAAAGAATAATAGTGCTCAGCAGGAAATATCGGGTATACGGTTTCAAATGTCAGGTATACGACGATGCAACTTTAAGAAATATTATCTCATACAGTTTAAGTAAAATAAAGAAGTGAAAGAAAGAAAATGGGGGAGTATTTCTTTTCTTTATCTTTTTCCTATTTTTAGAATTTTTTTTAATGCTGTCCTTTATATTCGATTTTCTATTCTTTAGCTCATTTCTGATGGATCATTTTATTTCTAAGAACCAAAAATTCAGGGGGCGACAGAAATACGTACAACATTACAATCATCAAAGTGGTGAAAGTAAACTTAGGCAAGTGGCAATGGTAGCTAATGTCTTATAATTTTTTTCATAAATGATCAGTTACGATGATTGTTTGGACAGGTGCACACCGTGCGTTTAATGTTGAAACCTCTTTTTAAGATTATTGAGTTATAATAGCTATATAGAGAGCTTTCGGACCCATTTCCTGTTACGACCGAAAGATGATGTTCCGGATAGAAAATCGATACTGTTATAGGTTGAAAATTCCATTCTATCCAGACAATCATATTTGTATTAATTTTACTGACATCAACATGCGACTAGCAAAGGCATGGATAATTATTGATAGGCTATCGGTCATATGGAAGTCAGACCTGATCGATAAAATAAAACGCAGTTTTTTCCAAGCAGCGGTCGCGTCGATACTGCTGTATGGATGCATTACATGGACGCTAACTAAATGCATGGAGAAAAAGCTTGACGGCAACTACACAAGAATGCTGCGAGCAATATTGAAGTCCAAGAGGCAGCACCCCACAAAGCAGCAGTTGTACGGCCACTTATCATCACGAAAACTATCCAAGTTAGAAGAAGTAGACATGCGGGACACTGCTGGAGAAGTAGGGACGAACTCATAAGTGACGTACATTTGTAGCAGGACGACCAGCTCGAACCTACATACAACAGCTCTGTGCCGATACGGGATATGACCTTGAAGACCTGCCGGAAGCAATGGACGATAGAGAAGGGTGGCAGGAGAGGGTCAGGGATATCCGTGCTGATGGCGTCAAGTGATGATGGTGATGATGGGTACTTGCCTTAATTTCTGACCACTGATCACATTCATATTAATTCCCGATCATGAAAAATCCTTTTTTCTTGAGTCTCAATGTATTTTTATAATCAATTATTTGTTATATATTTACATTATATTTATAAGAACTTTATCCGTTGGATAAAACGATAGCTCTCTGAAACTAGTAGACAAGTTCACCTACCTAGGAAGAAGTATCTCATCAACCGAGACAAACATCAACACGCGACTAGCAAAAAAAAACAACAAAAAAACAAAAAAAAAAAACCGATCAGTCCTAAAGTAAAATTAGAGACAAAAAAACATTCTGAAATTTTTTTTTTTGCTCACCAAATCGATAGGTAAATGGGTTGTACACTTCACTAGACGGGCTTATTTCGACCACAATTTATTTTATATTTTTTTATCGTTTGTGCATGTACATGGCGAACAATATTTTTCTTGTTGAATGCTCACGATCCTTTCAGTTGAGTCATGGCTTCTTCTTCTTCTTCTTCTTCTTCTTCTTCTTCTTCTTCTTCTTCTTCTTCTTCTTCTTATTATTATTATTATTATTATTATTATTATTATTATTATTCACTCCTTTCGAGTTTTTCACATCAGTGTTAGCTGATGGTTTTTCACTGGAGTTTCAGTGACAGCAAGTCTCCTCAAGTCTCCAGGACTCGTCTTGGTATTCTGGCCGTCCCCAGCAATGATGTCGTTTGGATAGTCTCCACCCGTCCGCCAATTTCCAAGTCCTCAAGGCCCTTTAATAATCCTTTAGTTACTGTGCCTAACGCACCAATCACAATTAGCACAATCGTTACTTTCATGTTCCACAGCTTTTTTATTTCTCTGGCAAGGTCGAGGTACTTATCCTTTTTTTCACGTTCCTTCAGATTTATTCTGTGGTCTGCCGGGACAGCAAAGTCGACAATTTTGCAGATTCTCGTTTTTTTTTTGTTGATTATTATGAGGTCTGGTCTTCTGGCCGGGATTAAGTGATCCGTTTTTATTATTATTATTATTTCTTAAATCCTGATGCTTTGTTATAATACTAAAGTCAGCATCACCAGATTCTTCATTAACATGATCTGCGCAGGGATTGACAATTATATAAGGTTAATACAATAGTATGGTTAAATGTTAAGATGAAGCAATTGTAAGGTTAAAGCGGGTACATAATACACGGACTTTATCCCCAGCGAAAAAATTGGCCTCCTGGGTAGGACAATAAATTGCATCTGATGGTGTGGCTCGTTATGAAAATCTGGGGAATGGGAAATACCCTTTAATTCCCATTACTTCCAAGACCACTTTAACCAGGAGTGGCAGTATCTGTTAGAGTCGCATCTATGGGTCAAATCAATCAGTCTAAAATTATATGTATTCGATATATACATACACTTGATGCCATATATATATATATTTACCCACTCCTCCACACGAGCAGAATGTGATGCAAGGCCAATTTTTAATACCATATAACTGTGAATTATTTGTAATAAGAATACTTACTTGAAGCTATGTTTGTTTACTAAAAATTATTATCATTTTTGTTTTTATCATTATAACTATTAGTTTGTTTTACCTCTTTGGACATCTCGGCTTTTTACTATTTTCTCACATCAATCTTCAAAGAATCTTTTCAAAGAATATATACACTATTAATACAATATCGACATACTCCGATTGTTCCAAAAAAAATGCCTTCTTAATTTTTTTCTTGACAAATCATTCAATTTGAACTTAGAGTTTTCTACTCTATTACAGTTTATGATCTGATAAGAAAATTTGTTCGAAAAATTTACGTGCTTAGAACTGCTATAGATTTAATGAAAGAAAATAGTTTCGAGCTGGCAAGGGAAATCAGCAGAAGATACCTCGCACAAACTAGAACGGACGCGGACTACGCCGATGACATTGCGCTTCAGGCAAATAAACCCACCCAAGCCGAACCCCTGATATATATTCTGGAACGAGCAGCAGTTGGCATAGGTTTCCATGTCAACGCTGACAAGATAGAATACATGTGCTTTAATCAAAGAAGTAACATCTTCACACTAAAGGGTGGTCCTTTGAATCTAGTGAACAAGTTCATCTATCTCGGAAGCAGTATCTCATCAACAGAAAATGACATCAGCACGCAACTGGCAAAAGCATGGACTGCTAATGATAGTCTATCGGTCATATTGAAGTCAGACTCGACCGATGAAATAATACGTAGTTTTTCTATTTTTCTATATGGATACTGCTATATGCATGCCCTACATGGATGCTAACTAAACGTATGGAGAAAATCTTGACGGCAATTACACAAGAATGCTCTATTGAACAAGTCTTGGAGGAAACACTCCAGAAAACAGCAGCTGTATGGCCACCTACCACCCATCACGAAAACAATCCAAATTAGACGAATCAGACATGCGGGACACTACTGGAGAAGTAAGAGCGAACTCATAAGTAATGTATTCTTGTGGACCCCTTCACATAGCCAAACAAAAATAGGACGACCACCTAAAACCGATCTACAACTGCTCTGTGCCGATATAGGATGTAGCCTAGAGGACCTCCCGGGAGCAATGGACGATAGAGACGGGTGGCGAGAGAGCGTCAGGGAGATCCGTGCTAGCAGTGCAACATGAAGTTGAAAAATTCCAATTGATGGTAGACATATTTTTTTAAATCTGTTTTGACATTTCTAATTCGAGCATAAATGTAGAGAAAATGGCAACCATAATTAGAAATTCCATTAATTATTTTGAAAGTCTCACTTAAATAATCTCTCATTTTTCTTTCGAGTAAAGTAGTTAATCCTAATTTCTCTAATCTCTCCCAATAATTGTAATATTTGACTTTTTAAAGATTAATTTTGTCATTCTCCTTCGTATGCCCTCCAGTCTCAATATTACACTCCAATTTCCAAGTCTCGACACTGGCGCCCAGGCCTGAGTTCAAGATTCTATAGGAGGTCTTGTTTGTATATACATTTTTAAAAAATTCATTTTCTTTCCTTGAAATGAAATTTCCAACAATCCAGCCAATCATTCGATTTGCCCTCAATACAATAGTCAAAATATGATTGTCAGCTTTAAATGTATCATCGAAGCCAACCCCTTGATAGGATTTCTCATTACTTTTTAATTGTCTTGTTTGATCGATTTATCTTCAGTTTCAATGCTTTTGGGGTTAATTGAAACCATATAACTCTATGCAAATATAATCATAATTAGAAATAATTACATGATGCCATATAATTATTTATATTTAATTGGAATATGTGAACACATACAATTGCGTGTAAGTTATTTGTATGTGATACAAATATCATGATATCACTTTACTGTGTAGAAAACATCATAAGAAAATAGACAAAAATGTATACATAAATGTAAAAACGAACCTAATTCTCTAACCTCTAAGCATGAAATAACCCTTGGCAATTTGACATGTTACAAAAATCAATCGGTGATACGGAATGGGTCACGTTTAATAGTAACTTGATGTTGCTAACACTGAGTGAACAAACTCTCTATCATTACAATGATTTCACTTGTGTGAGAGAACTTTGTTATCGTCGTAGAAAATAGAATTAGTGATCGAAATTCAAACCCTGAACGTGGGCGTATTTCCCTCTGCATGAATATACATGGAAAAAGAGGTGCCTGTGGTGTAATGGTTATCGTCGTAGGAAATGGACACGACGACTCGAGTTCAAATCCTGGACGAGACTGATTGCATTTCACATAGCACTAATATCCTTGGAAAAGGTATGAATCAAATTATTCTCCCTCCAGCTATGGGTAAATAGTAGGACAGACTGGGTTCTTCAGCCTTGGTGAGGCAACTAGTCTAGGAGAAGGAAAACTCTGAATTCAAACCTGTTAAACTCCGCTTAAAAATTGACCGTGTGTCATATCCTGCCCGAGCGGAGGGGTTGGTAAATAGGATATACATGGAAAAGGCATATGTTATTGCTCCAGCTATGGGTAAATGGTAAGGTAGAGTGGATTCTTTATCCATGGCAACCAGTCTAGGAGAAGGAAAACTATGAATTCAAGCCAGCGTAATTCCACTAAAATATTGACCGTGTGCAACATCATACCCATGGTTGAAGGACTGGGTTGAGGGTAAATGCATATTTAATGATTTCACTGCAACATAGATAAAGATTTAATCTTGAATATTTATCAAGATTGAGCTCATAATGAAAAAACAGAAATAGTTATTATTATTGTCTTCTGAAATTGTTGTTTCGTGTGAGGAAAAATGACTCGTTGCGCTTTGCAAATATCATTATTATATAAACTGAAAATTGTATCTTGACGAGAAATATTGGGTGGGTCATGCGACAAAAGGTCATATGATATTGATTAATACAAAGCTGCAGAAAAGTGGCTTCGCATTGTGGGTTACTGGGCTCTGATGTTATAAGGGTAATTCCTAGAGGCTGGCGACGCTATCAACACGAAAGCAACTCTCATGAAAATGGCTGAACAGAAGTTGAAAGGATTCCAGCTGTTAACTGGATATGAATTATAGCCACGTTGATAAAATTATACTTGTGTTTATAATTCGCCGACTCGACTCTTTTTCCTACATCGAAAGATAACAATAAATACATTTTATTTACGAGGGTAAGAGGAAAAAAAAAAGTGCTTACTACACCGACTCGAGAGAAGCAAAGAATTTACCAATCAATAGATCATATTGAAACGTTTAGAAAAATATTATTAGCTGGCTAATCATAAATCTCACCGTTTTCCTTTTGTATTTATTTGTCAGATACAAAGAGAGAATAAACAAAGGAAACAAGCTTTAGAACATGCAGTAATTTGCATATACGTTTACCGATTCTGTATAATCATGAACAATGTAACATCATATATATATACATATATATATATATATATATGTATATATATCAACTCAGTCTGCTTGAACAGAGGTCTGTCATTAAAATTTCGGTGATTAAGGAGGGTGAACCGTGTGAACTTTACAGAAGAATGTGTAATGTGTATGGAGAATCATGTTTTAGTCAAAATATGTTTACAAATAGGCTAAACTGTTTTTTTTTTAACGAGTCTGACCCGAAAAAAATAGTCTATGGAGGGAAAATACACTGAATGTCTGATTAGGAAAAAGTTACGAATGTAATGTTGACAGTCTTGAGGGACAAGAAAAACTCATCTCTATTGATTACCTTGAAAGAGGTGCAACTGTAAATAGTACCTACCTTCTTAGTTAAATATTCAGCGCACTTTTAAATAACCTTCGTACACACACACAGACACACACAGACATATATATATATATATATATATATATATATATATATATATATACAAAAGACAATAAAAAGGACGAAAGACACAATTTTTGATGAAAACTATAAATGAATGATGAAACAGTGCTTAGAAACTGGTAAGCAGAGCAGTATAAAAATTAAATATTTATCTCATACTTCTTTATTGTTTTCGAACTAAAAGTTTTATGCGTAAATAGAACATAAAATTTTGACATGTTAGACTTACTTCACAATAAACTCTTGCCACAATAGAATATGACATACCCAATAAAATATGATGTAAATTTGTGTAAAGACTAGAGTCAGCAAGGTTGCTCAGCATTCACCCCTTGCTGATTTTTGTGAAAGAGAAAATGAGCGAATACAGATAGCGGTTTTCGTTATTTCTTGCTAGTAGTAACTTTATGTGGATATTCACTATGGTTTTTTTAGTTGTGGCACAAGACCAGATATAGATGGCACCCAGTGAGATTTGAAATCATTCCTTCTGGTTTGTTAGCCGAGCTTGCTAGCCATTACTCCAAGCTAGGTGACCAAAACATTTGTGAAGCTATTTATCAAACATTACTTATTTATGTTGCAAGGTTAGAATTTTTAAAGATTTTTTTGTTCAGCGGAAATTATTACTTATTTACATAGTGCTTGAATGACGACATTAACCAAAATAATTTGTTAATTCAAAGGGGAATTATTATTCAAAGGTATTAACATTTTAGAATCTGTTAAATTTTGCTTGGGAAAATATGCTTGGGGGTTGATTACTGCATGCATAAAGACTACTTAATTATTTGATAAGTTGATGAAAATCATTCACTTTTATTTGAGATTATAACAGTGTTATTTGCTTACTGTGGCATATTTTTGGTAATACATGCATACATAAATACATACATTACGTAGATACACACATATTCTGCGACTTTATATAATGGGGTTGCTCTATACATGATGTTATATAACATATGACGTGGATTTTCGCTTCGTTCTTAGTGACCCCGTGTGCTTTGACAAGCTGTCATGTTGTGATTAGTAAACAGGGGGGTGACATCGCGTCAAGGCAGTCGGTTACAACAGGTGTTTAACCAGAAGGAAGCATGTGATAACCACGCGGTCAGATTTAGACAGAGGTGCAGATAATCGGGAGTCGAGCGAAGGACACGCAGCCGAGCAGAGGCGTTATGGTCTCTGACGCTACGGCTTGCAAGGGGGTGCAAGCATTGTCACCCCCTGGCTTCCGGAAGAAGATATGGGGTAAGAATAAGTTCCCTCTCTGAGTATATGTCTCTCCATCTATCTCTCAAACTAACAACAAACAGCAGGCTCTTTCTCGAATAAAATGAGAGATATATTTTTATAAAGAAGTTTTTCGTTCGTTTATTATGTTTGATTACAATACAAACTTTATATCAGTAAATAGTCGACGAAGGCTAGACCAAGGCCAACTGGTACGCCCACACTTTCCTGTAGCAAAATTCAACAAATACTTCTGGATAGTTTCGGATGACACTCAACTATATAGGCGCGCATGCGTATGGAGGCAGCGTTTGTGTAATGGCACCATCGTATGAAATGGACATTGCGACCACAGTCCAAATCCTGGACAAAGCTGTGTGCATTTCACATACGGCTAATAGAATTGGGAATAGAATTAATCGATATTTTCTCCCTCCTTTTATAAGTAAATAGTTGGTCAGACTTCTCACTTTAAACATGGTATGGGAATCGGTCTTGGAGAATGAAAACCGAATAGAAATCTGTTAAACTTTACTAAATAATTGACCATGTGTCATACTCCTGCATAGTGATCGGGTAAGTAAATATATGTGAGTGTGAGTTTATTTAATCGAAACTCGTTTACAATGAGATGCTCTATATATAATGTCAGTCAAAACTCATTATGTTTTCAAGTTATTTATTTGTAGTTTTTAAACAATAAAAAAACTCAAACGATGAATCATAAAACAGAAAGAAAAAAAAGAAGACCTTGAGCTAAATAATTATTAAAATTACTCCAGTCTTAAGATTAATCGAGAATCAACATTCAGAAAAGCTTTTCTTTGCTTTTTTTAATATAATGAATTATCCTAGGCAGGAAGAAAACATAAATAACACGTTCTGTCTTTTACCTCCAAGCATACACATTCACACGAGGGTGCATATATATATATATATATATATATGTGTGTGTGTGTGTGTGTTTCTTTTTTATACAATATGAAACTGTCAATGGAAAAGTAAGAACACATAATACACACACACATATATATATATATATATATATATATATATATATATAATACGTGTCATTAAAACGCTTCAAGTTATATGTATCTTTGGAGATAATTGTGAATTTTCTTTCGGTGTGATCAAAAAGAAAGAAGTGAGATGTATCAACACTTCTGAGTTAATCTAAACTTTTCTATTTATACAATCTAAGAAGCACACACACACACACACACTTATAGATATATAGATTTGGTGATTGGATATTGAAATTGGAATTGGTGAGATATTAGTATCATAATTGATCAGTCCACATCAAATTTTATTTTCTTGTCTGCTACAGACATATTTTCTTTTTTTTTCTTTCATTGAAACAAGATGCGTTTTTCATTTCTTCCTTTGTTAACGGCCATTTATTAAATGCAGAATGAAATACAAAGAAGTTTTATCCTATCATGCGGAGAATTCATTTCAACAAAGTCAAAAATCGAGATTAGTTATATTTAATGTTCTGATCGAGCTATATATATATATATATATATATATATATATATATATATATAACATTTTGTGTAAATTATTTGTATTAAGAATCGTTACATGAAACTATAATTGTTTACTAAGAATTATTATTATTAGTTGCTTGAAACTATTTAACTGTGTGCAAACAAATGATTATTATTTGATAGAAACAATTACTTGAAACCATATAAGAGCATCTTGGGTAGTTTAATGATTAGCAAGAATAACTAGCAAACCTGAAAGAGTGAGTTCAGGTCTCATTAGGTGCCCCATTCTTTCGGCCTTGTGGCACCTCGAAGAAAAACGCTTTGTAAATTACTTGAAACCATATATTTATTAGTATTAGACAGAAAACTTGAAACCATATAACTGTGTGCAAATTATTTGTATTAGATAGGAATACTTGATACCATATAACTGTAAATCATTTGTTGCAAGAATATATAATAGTTTAGGATTTAGTTGTTTAATAAGGATTATTTTAAGTTACTTGAAACTCTGTAACTTTGTGCAAACAAATGACTGAAACCAAATGATTGTGTATAGAATATCAATATTTCTTAACTAAAAAAATTGTATATAACTCATATCAAGAATATTGACTTGACAAACAGCGATCGTATCGATACCGCTATATGGATGCCTTACATGGACGCTAACTAAACGGCTGGAGAAAAAGCTTGACGGCAATTACACAAGAATGCTGCGAGCAATGTTGAACAAGTCCTGGTGGCAACATCCCACAAAGCAGCAGCTGTACGGCCACCAACCTCCCATCACGAAAACTAAACAATTTAGACGAACCAGAAGTAAGGACGAGCTCGTAAGGGATGTATTCCTATGGAGCCCTTCACACGGCCGAATAAAAGCAGGGTGACCAGCTCGAACCTACATACAGGGTGTAGCCCTGAGGCCCTGCCAGAAGCGATGAACGATATGGAGGGGTGGCGAGAGAAGGTCAGGGAATCCGTGCTGATGGCACACCAAGATGATGATGATGAATGATTATTATTAATTAGAACAAAACGAATCCGAGAATAAAATCGTATAGTCGTCTTCAGAGATGACAATTTCTTTTGATCCAGCTGCAAAGCAGTGTGTGTAACTATTAACTCTTCAACTAAATTTTAGATGATCCCAAACCTGGTTTCTCGGATTGAGAGTTCTTATTAGCAGCTACAGTAGACGACTGAGAAACCTAAATATCACGGCCCTGTGCCACTACTTGTCTATACTTAACTCATTACTGCTTCCTTGAATATACGAGACCCTGGCTTCTGGAGAAGAAAACCGTTTTCTCGCATGGACCCCCTCCAGAAGTCATGTCAACTCTTGGTTGGTTACTTCATGCTAAAATTAGTTTAAGAATTATGAAGTACAGTTTTAACATAGTGTGTCTTCAATTTCATTTTAGACAGTTAAATACATTTAATTGTCCCCAGAAAGCTCTATTTGACCCATAAATGGTACTCTAACAGGTACAGCCAATTCAGGTCAGAGTGCACCTGGAAGTAATGACAAAAAGGGACGATTCACACTCCCCAGAGTTCCAGAATAGGAACCTCATCATCGTATGCAGTTTAATCTCCTGTCCCAGTCGTACATTTTGGAAGGGGTGTGCGTAGGATGCAATCAGCATATTTTATGCATTGCCGACAGGGTGAGACATTCTTTGGAGATGAAGTATCTTTTAATGAAAGGAACGAATTTTGTTTATCTTTTCACATACGCCAAACATTTCCGTTTTATCTTCTATTCACCAATGGCAAAAAAATTCTTTAATCAATTTTGCATTCTGTGTCTTAAGATGACGACATTTGACGTCAGAAATTATTGTCTGATTAATTACCAAAAGATCAAAATGAATGACACCCGACATTCCCCAAGAAACCAATAGAAAAATCTTTTTGATTGCCTTCAGCTTGGGTTGATTATTACTTTTTCTTATAGAGTCATTTTATTGTCTTTTCTCTGTTCTTCAACTTGTATCAATTTACGTTTAAGATGGCAACCATTCGGTTTTATTTTCTTTGTTAAATGGCGAATCAATCTTCGTGGGTTATATTGTGTCAAAGCTACTCTTGTAGAAGAACAGTATTTGTGATATTTAATCCATAGTGGTGACAATGAAGAAGGTCCATGCCTTTCCTAAATATATTAGATAGTGAACGTATTAGCATGACTGGAGTTCGAACTCACTTTGAGGCTGCAGTCCAGCTGGTCAGCCACTACACCACAGGGATTACTCCTTGTGGGTATGTGTATATAGAAATGTGTGTCTGTGTATATGTACATGTGTGTGTCGCTGTATGTTGACAAGTGTGTATATGTACCTGTGTGTGTATGAGTATGTGGACATATTTGTGTATATGTACATGTGTGTGTATATTTGTGTTTTTATTTAATGGCATATCAACCTCGGAGTGTGATTCAAAGTCAAAACAATTCTTGTAGAAGGATAGTAGGTGTACTATTTAGCCCATTGATGGAGGCTTAAAGGATTTTTATGTGAGGACACAGGATGTAACCCTGAGGACCTGCCGGAGGCGATGAATGATAGGGAGAAATGGCGAGAGAGGGTCAAGGATATCCGCGCTGGCGGCGTGACATGATGATGATGATGATGACAAAGGGGAGCGTAAGAGCCTGACAGAATTTCAATGTTACTTACTACAATGTCGCAGTCTTGTACATAAGCTATTCGATCATGGGAATTCCCCTACTATATACCCATAGATGGGGAAATAATAGATAGATTCCTGCCTTTCCTGAGAAAGTTAAGATGTTAAACGTAGTCAGTCAAGCCCAGGATTTGAACTCTGACAGCAATTTCATTATCTACGATGTTATGCTAAGTACGCCTCCAAAACCTTTTGTAATTCACTGCACACTTCTAACTTCTAACGTTTCCTTCGAGGAAGTCATAGAGATATAGTTAGGAAACACTGTTGTAGCGTCATTATTTGCGGATAGATCAGCTTCAATGTGCTTCTTTGAAAGATAACTTCTGCAACGCTTTGCTCAAACTTAATATCAGTATCTTTGTAAAGAGGGTATTATCATCATCATTAGCATAAAGCATAAATAAGACTCATAAACTGTCACTATGCACCGCTTGAGAGCGCGCATGGTAGCTACGTGGATACGTTGTTAGTCAAATTTGGAAGCGTATTGTTCTTCTTCCCTTAATCAATACTTCCCGGATGATGATATAAAAATTTGCTAACCGGCTCTTCAAACCCTTAAACATCGAAATGATTTTAATCACCGCTTCCAGATAACTTATAAGTGGCTTGAAAACATATTATAGACCAGTGGCAGGGTTATGATTCATAAAACTAATATTAAAAACTGCTCTCATCAATTGAACTTTTCGGGGCTAAATACAACCGATCAGCAATATAGTATTACTCAGATTTTCAAATTCAAATCACACTAATCGATACATTTTCTATTCACCATTGTTTATTCTTAAAATACTTCACGTATTGAAATAAAATTCTATGAGCTAATACATTCAATAATGAGACTCTCCTCACACACAATTAAATCCGTTGGGTTGGACACTTACTACGATGGTGGATGTCAGGTTACCTAAACAGCTGTTTTACGGTGAGATACAACGTGGTAAGAGGCCGAGACATAAACCCAAGAAACATTTGAAGGATTTTGACAAAAACATTATGGCACCTAGTGTGTATCTTGCAGACTGGAAGCAAACGACGAAAAATTGATCCGTTTGTAAAAATCTCATCTTCGATGGTTGTAAAGCATTTGAAATTCGAAGAATCAAACACTCCATTTTCAAACAAACACTTTGAAAACAGGATATGGCCTCGGTCACAGACTCTTTCCAGCCTTAACATGTTTGTAACATCAGGAGTAGGATCTATTTTTCCAATGCCTGAAATCTCGCAACAACAAGCAATCCCAGGCTGATTTCACACTGGTCTTTTCATAGCCAACTGGTAATTCGCGTGATTTCTGTGACAAAGTATGTGGCTCAAAAGAACGTCTGAAAAGTCAAATGAAAGTGCACGGGATTAATCTCAACGCAAAAGACAATTCTCTTTAATGTTACATGTGGCAATGCTTGCAAAGATGGATTTAGTTCGAGGAGTCACATGCATCACCATGGGGCGTAGTAGTTTCTTAAATGTTTGGATTTTTTTCACATGGTCCAAAAGAATACGAATTATTCTTAAACAAATCTATTTGACCCTAACATGTATTACCACTCAGGGTCAGATTTGTGTTTGTGGTAACGATAATAAAAAGCACTCGACACTCCAAAGAGCTCTGGAACAGGAACCTGACCCTCAGATGTAGATTAGTGTCGTACAATTTTATTTCTCTTTAAATGATTAGTTTACCATTTTAAAAATAATTTTTGCACATGAATGTAATTACAAAAATATTTGCAGATGATAAGTAGCAAATGAACTAGGAATCATATTTGGTTATAGTCATAATTCGATGTTTATTCATAACATCATCGGAATATTATTATTTGAAGGATCACACTTTTTTTCAAAAAAAAAAAAAAGAAAAAGAAAAAAAGAAAAGAGAAATAACGCTCTAATGAACGAAGGAAAGGCAAGACAATTATTCTCTTTCTATAAAATAGTCTAACTCTTCTCAATAGATTTAGTTCAGCAAACGTCATTATATCCGACCTATATCCATCACACAATAACGTCATCTACATCATTAAATACGACCTTACGTCACTCATTAATATCATCTACATTATTACATGCGACCCTACGTCATTCAATAACGTCATCTACGTCATTATAAAAAGACGTAAAATGAATAAATTTGTTTCTTAATATTTTTAAAAGAAATAAATTGCATAAAACTTATAATGGAAGAAGTTAAAGAGAATTCAAAATTATTCAGTCAATGCATTAAATGTATACATACTGTAATATAATTGCCGAGGGATTTCGTGTTATATATCTTGCCTTTCGGTTTAGTTAGGCTGAGAACCTTTCACTTAGCGCATGGGTTAGTTAGGTGCAACATTAACGCTGGTGTTCACGCGTGTGCACGGAGAGGATGTGTCATTCAGAGATGTCAAAATAAAAATCCCTGATAGGAATTGGGACCAAGGTATTTGGGTGACGTTACGCACCGGAAGCGTGGGCTGAGATTTGAGAAAAAGCAGTTAGTTGAGTTTTAGCGTCCGAAGAAGACGGTTGACTTTCGGGGCTCGCCGAGATCAGACCAGTAGTTTGCGGTGGGGTGCCGTGCATGGTGGGGGACAGATGGAAAAGTCAGCCTAGAAAGATTGTGTATCACTCTCCTTATGTCGAATTACCTTTTAACTCAAAGATAATAAAAAGTTTCGTACCTGAACTGAGAAGTCGTAAGTGTTTTTCGTGTTTCGGGATTCCAATATTCTATATATATATGAGTATGAACATTTTATGTACATTTCACATATTCATGTATGGCTATGTAACAATACTACAATAAAATATTTACATCAGAAAGTTTTAAATAAATGTACACCAAAATAATTTTATTCATAATTATTAATTATTCTTTGCAAATGAAATCTAAAATATTCTTACAATTCTTTAATGCCATGAAGAAGTTGAAGTTGGCGACCGTAGTCAAGGGTTACCCGAAAGCTTTTTCAATTGGTGCTCCACCAAGTTTTAGGAAAGGGCGCAACACCTTTCCTTGGATTGCTCCATTTTACCCTTGAAACGTACCTTATAATGCTTAGCAAGGAGGTATCAAGTACGACTTTTTGAGTCTTTGGTATGACTCGACCTGAGATTGAACCCAAGTCTTCCAGGCCATTTCATATGTAATTTGCCAATATTTCGGTTCTTTAAAAACATTTTCAGGATTATATAATAGACGTTAAATGTTTCATCTGAACAACATTTTCAGTAATAATTTACATATTACAATAATAGTCGCCGACAGATTTATTTGTAAAGTAAAAATATATTTAAAAAAATATCTCGCTGGATGATAATCGTCAGGCAATAAAAGAAAGCTCCGCCAGTCACCTATAGAAATACTTGAATTCAATCATTCTTTTTTCTCCTCTATATGTGTATAAAATCCCCGTTTCTTCCCTACTAAAGGTTTGTCGGAGGTAAGTGGCTTGATTAGAACTTATTTTCGTGTATACATTTGTATGCTAATTCAAATCTCTTATTTTATATACTACACTTTTTTAGAAATCCCACAATTTGTTGCTCCTTTTCCAAATACAATATTTAAGAAGAATATTACGTGCTCTTTTGAACAAATCCTGGAAGCGGCACCGGAAAATAAAGTGGCTGTACGTTCACCTACCTCCCATCTCACAAACCATCCAATTAAGACGAATAAGACACGCTGGATACTGCTGAAGAAGCACTAACGCACCCATAAGTGACATTCTCATGGATTCTTACTCATGGACACATCAGTATAGCCAGCCCAGCAAACACTTGTGAAGACTCTATGCCACCAAGAGGACCTGCCAGGAGCGTTATCTAATTGGGACGAATGGGAAGAGAGAGAGAGAGAGAGAGAGAGAGAGAGAGAGTTGATTCTGTGCTAACAGAACAAATTGATGATAATAATAATAATAATAATGACATGAACACATATTTTTATTAGTTTCCATTAAATCTCGGACGTCTCTCTATTTTTTCTGTTTCCAAGAGCGTTTTATTTTTCTCTCAGATACCGTGTTTGGCTCACTCTTAGCTTTTCCAGTTGTTTTGTACAGAATATTTAACATTAAACATCAACTTTAAAAAGTGCGACCATCTTTACTTCTACAATAGCGTGAGGTTAGTAATCACTTATACAATATATATCCAACATTTTACTTTTATTTTTTTTTGCAATCAAACATTTTTTCCACCCAGCTGTAAATAACTTTCCAAAATCTTTTTTTGAATATCTAATCGAACTGATATATTTTATGGAAGCCTTTATCAGTTAAAATAATAAACGCATTCCTCACTTTTGTTTTAATCGAATTGTACTATGCGTTGTAGCAAAAGATATGCTGCATTCTACAGGTTTAATTCCGTTTTGCTTGTACACCGACTCATTTAGATAACTAGTATCTCTTAAAGCAGCTTAGTACAATAATTTGCCTTCGTACAATAATTTGCCGAATTGATGACCTAATTTAACAATAATCTTTAATGATAGTGATGTGAGTGTTCATCGTCATCAAGTCGTGATGAGTGCTCGAAGTTTCCTCAGTCTCTTTTGGCATCCATCTTTAAGAGGTTTTCTAGGCTGCATATGGTGTCCGAACTGAGTAGAGGTAATTAAATCACACACACACACACACACACACACACACACACACACACACACACACATACATATATATATATATATATGCATGTATACGTATATGAAATAAAGAAATCTAAACCTAAACTATATGTGCATGTTTGTATATATATATATATATATGTATGTGTGTGTGTGTGTGTGTATTGTACAACTTGGTATATATTAGGTTTTGTAGGTATTCACACACACACACACACACACACACATATATATATATATATATATATATATATATGTATGAAAATACATGCATACAAGTCTATATGTAAGTTCGTATGCATAATATGCAAAGAGTGAGAAAGAATTATTCTTATATATGTGCATTTGTAAGTTTGTTTCAGTAAATCTGTAAGAATTCATGTGTATGTTTTTATGTGTGTGTGTGTGTGTGTGTGTGTAAAGAAATATAGTCACCAATCAGTTTTACACATTGCCATCGCTTTGGGAAACATCGTGAAAAATCTAGATCCAATTCTCTGTTTCTTTTTGTTTCTTATCACTTCTTCGATATGTACTTATCAGATAATGGATTCCTCATTAGAAAAGTTTAGCATCAAGCAGGGAATAATAATTCCTTTGCTTTATACGCCAAACCATTGTGACATTTGCCCCCGGCATTCATCGACACAAACCAAATAATTTTTCTGGTAATTTGTTTTTTTGCTTGTTTTTGTTTTCTTTTCCCCTCTTACACAACCATAAAACACTCTAAGATCTTGAAGGCACCTTTGCAAACGTTTTTATGGCAGACTTATCTCGTACTGACCAGAGCAATTCGCCAAATTATGTTCCCTATCTTGTAACTATTTTATCCCAACCACCTTACTTTTATTGTGGATTCCTGACATTCGTGACGAGCCTTTTATGACTGGCACATCGAAAATCTGAACTACGGTGGTAGCCAGAAGGATTCCACGTTATTTGACAATGCTTGCTTTCTCTATTAAGCTGTGATTCTTTTTATGAATATATTTCAGTTATAAAGGCAGAGGATTCATAAATCTTCAACTCCAAGAGACTTTCCGGCCATGCTTTGTAATTAAATAAGTCAGTCTGCCTTCTGTTTTATGTAGAAACAGTAGGAAAAAAAGTTAATTTTGTTCGTCTTGTTTTATTATCCGACCCGGAGTGATATACTAATTGTTAAGCATCTAATTGCAAATTAAAAAAAATTAGTAAATAACCAAATATAAAAGCAGATTTTTGATGTTTTGATGTTGACCAATAATTCATTAACATAACAGGGATTCACAAAATGAGAGAGACTTATAGAAAGAGTTTATGAAAATAAAAATAAGAATTTAAAAAGTCTTAAAACAAATTTGAGGGAAGTTAATGAAAAATAAAAAGTTGATGTTTAAAAGTGATTATAGAATTTCTAAAGTTTGAAAGAAACTTGCCTCCTACCGGTATAAGTTCACAATTTTCACTGATGTCTGAAGTCGAGGTTTCAGCTAAGATAGAATCCAGTCTCTCGTGCTCTGAATTTCACATAGAACCCATTCTCATATTAAAATATTAGCAAAAATCTCTGTAATCTTAGAAATGGGACAGATAAGATTACTATTGAGAACGGAATTTTATATTCAATAAATATGTATTTACCTTCAATTTTAAATGGAGTTCAACTGGTACAAATTCAGGGTTTCGTGCTTCTATGTATAAAATGAGAATAATTTTCGTCATGAAACGACAATTCTGGAATTACTTATTGTTCCAAAAGATCTGGCAACTCTGTTGGTAGGGCTTGGATTACGCCGACTTTATCTGCTGCGAAGAGGAAAGTCCCCACTCCGAAAAAAATAGATATCCCAAGTACGACATTAAGCTGGATCTCTCGGGAATTTGGATTACTCTTTCATTGCCATTACCCCAGGTCCACCCTGACATCTATGGGTCAAATAAATCTTTTAAAAATCATTTGCATTCGAAAGGAATACTCAAAGCCATATAGCTTTTTAAATTATTTGCATTAAGAATAGTTACTAGAAGCTACAATTATCTACTATGGTTTATTATTGATTCTTGGAAACCGTATAACAATGGACAAACTAATAACTTAAGTTAAACAGAAATAATTACTTAAGACAATATAATTATTAGTATCAGATAGAAATACTTGAAGCCATACAGCTGTGTGAAAATTAGATAGGAATAATTGATATCATATGATAGTGTGCAAAAATACCTTAAGAAATAACTATATGAAAAAATAAATCTTTAATGAACGCAATTCCATAACTTTTTGGCATGAAATAAACTCAGACTGGTTGATATGCCGTTAAAATCAATTAGTCAACCAAAGGATCTTGTTTGACTAGTTTGATGGATTTAGGGCACTAATTTCAATGGCAATTTGTGTCTTTCTCCACCTTTACATTCATGACCCCCACCATTAACCAGATCTTAAATTAATTAAATAAGAATTAAATTGATTAAATAAGAACATTTTGACAATTATGAAAAATGAATAACTAATATTAGGGGATCGTTGGGACGTCTTGAAATAATTGTAACACTGAATACAATTGGGGGGGTATTATATTTTGGGAATTAGGTGAATGACTGATTGATTTTATTGGCATGTCAACACGACTTGGGTTATGTTATGCCGAGAGATTTGTAAATTGCTTTCATTAAACGTTAATATCTAGTTGTTTCTTAACAGTTCGTTTTTTTGTGCATGATACTTGTTAGAAGCCTATAATAAGGGTCAGAGTGGTCCTGGGAGTTATGGCAATGAAGGGTATTCCACATTCCTCAGATCATCAGAAATGAAGCCTCACCATCAAATGTAGTTTTGTGTCCTACTAACGTATATTATCCTTCTTCAGCATATTCCATGCCCTTGTGACAGTGTTTTAGGGATAATGAGTACACCCTGAAAAATAATTTTCAAATCTGGATTTGCATCTTATTATTCTTGAAAGTCAATTTTAATTTTCAAATTTCCATAGTTTTTAAAAGAATAATTCAGAAATCACAAACTTCAAAAATAGCTTTTCAAAATTTGATTCCCAATAGACAATAGAATTACAATTACGAATGAAGAATTCTCTAAGATCTTTGCCATCAAATCGTATCTCTTCTATTCCAAACTATATTTAAAAAAAAATATTTCTTATTATATGAACTTGCTAAGGTTGAAACTCAATAAAATAAAAGTATTTGGAAATTCTTTTGACAAAGCCTTCATTTAAAGTCGATTATCATTTCTAAAAAAAATTCAAGATGGCATTGTCTTCGAGATAATCTCACCAATTACAAAATGGTCCCAGAATCTAAAAAAAAAAAAAATTAAGAGAATATGATATGGTTCCTGTGAAAGATCTATTTAAGTGTAATTTTAAATACTTGTCCATTTTTCAAGAATGTATTTACCTAATCTATACACCATAATCTGGATGCGAGATAGAATCAATTTTCTAAGCGGTGTTCAAGCCGTTTGAATGCAAAGTTTTCCATCTCCAAGACTAGTCGCCGGACAAGTACTAAATAACCCAGTGTTATTACCTAAAAATGGAAGGGAGAACAAGTGGATTCATGCCTTTCCCAGGGGCATTAGTGCAAAGTAAAACGCTAACAGCTTTGTTCTGGATTTCAACTCGGGTCACTGATTCCATTTGCTACGACGATAACCGTTACGTTAAACGCGCTGATTTTCCCGGTATGCAACATATTCTGAAAAGATGTCCTATTCTCATAGTCGTTTATTCTGCAATTATACCAACTTGGTTCTGATTATAACTGATCTCTCAACTTTGCATGGCTTTCAAGTCGCGGATATAGATTCACGACTGAAATCAGGAATTTAGCAGGTAGTAGAAATTCCGGTCTGGAAAATGGTCAGAGAACTCGCCCTGAATATTTCGTCTACAATAAAATTTCGAGTTTTTCAAACATTAAAAATGATCAACTCAAAATCAAATTGTGACTTTGTCATTTGAAAAACTTTTCCCGATTAAAATTGGTCGAAGAAACTTTTAAATTTTCAAATTCTTTTTTTTTTTTTGGATGAAATTAAAAATGTCCAACCACCTCTCGTTTCAGTTTCTTTAATTTTCTGTGGAGAATAATTTATAAAACAAGTTTTTTGGGAAGACCATCTTTCTTTCAAAATTAAACAATTTCACGTCATTCAATACTTAAGCATAACGACAAAATATCGAATCGGTCGTAATCTTTACAAGGCATCTTTCTAGTTCTATACATTTCAAAATATTTTCTTTTTAAAAGAGTAAGAGACGAAAGACGATATTTTTTATCATAATTAGATGTATATAAGAGTTTATGTATTCAGGCTTTTATAAGTGAACTGAATGCTAACATTAGAGTTAGTACTTGATTTAGGACGATACGAAATTCAGTTTAATATCGATTTAGAATTGGCTTGTCTAAAGAATTTGTACCTCAGTTGTCGGTATTTGTTTTTCTAACTAAAAGTACATGAATCAGCCGGCTGGGATTTCTGAACGAAGTGTCATTATTTCTTCATGGATATTGCTAATAAAATATTGCAATTCTATATTTTATGTATAATCTTATTATATTCAGATATATTTGAAATTGTCGACGGAATGTTTAACATGTTGTTTAACAGATTGTAAGTTGATTAAATAAGAGATGACAACATTTTAGATGTTTAGATATTTTTCAAACCAAGATCCCAAGATCCCAAGGTTTGAGACCAAAGATTGTGGGAGACTCAGCCTTCAAAGAGTTGACGAAAGATTCCAATTAAATATTTCTATACTTTATCTGTTATGCGCCAAACGGTGTTGGTTGAATCTACCTTTTTTTTAAATTGAGCCTCGATTTCATTTTGTTCTCCGCACACTTCTATCACTTAGTTTTTTTAGAGAATCTCTTTCGCCAATGAAAAAAAAAAACAATCAACATCGACACAGAAGGTGTTAAGCAGTCAATACGGAACAATTTTCAATTTATGCGTTTTTTTATCGCTATTCAAATCACGCGTTAAAATCTGAATTCTCGCCGCGACGTTGTCTCTCGTCGTTAGTTGCCAGAAGCAAAAGCAGGCATTTTGATTGCAGTTATATGTCATATCATTCAATAACCAAAGTCAGGCTGTTGCTATTTTATAACTTGCTATGCCAAATACCCCGAGGAAAAACGAAGAAAAGGAAGCACTTTGTTGATTGAAATCGCAATCAAAAGGAAAAATGCTATTGTTTGTACCTATGTCAAGGCTGACAATGCAAGTATCAACTTTTTATTGTCCTGAATGCTTAGAAAATTGTTAGGGGAAGGGTTTATCCGATTTTTCACACAGATTTGACATGGAGTCATTTTCTAGGGCACTACACAAACGTCGAGACTCTCATGGCCGTTAAAAAATGCTTGATCCTCTCAGTACTCTCTCCTTTGGGGTACCTCAGGTGCCAACCGATAAAATTAGTCCCACTAAACAGATAGTGTCGGGAAGGGAAAGCCACCTGGGACCAAGTTAATATCAGCTAAAGACGATAAAGTCTTTTGTAACAAGCACAAAGAACTAGAAGAAAGATTAAGGGAGATTAAAATCAACAACAACAACCTTCGTAAAAACAGGACACTGCTTACGTGGTGCATTCAATAAGTTTCCAGTCTTTTTTGTACGGACATTTGACATTGTCGTAGACTCTTGAGAATTCAGTATGTTATTGCTATACATCTTATGAGATGACTGGCCAATTTTTTTATGATTTCAGGTTCAAATGAACAGCTACAGCAGGAATTCGAAAACACCCTATTAAAACCTGATTGTCACAGCTGGTGAATTTCAAAAATGCAATCAGGACAATTTAGAGGAACGATATGCAATAAAATTTTGTTTTAAACTTGGAAAAAATGCCACAGAAACGTATGGAATGCTTCAGACTGCTTTTCGACCATCTTGCATGACTCGAACATCAGTTTTTGAGTGGCATAAGAGATTCGATGAAGTCAGGGAGTCTATGAGGGATGATGAGAGGTGTGGGAGGAGTAAGGAAGTCAATACAACTGAGTTGATTGGCCAAAGGGTTAGGGTTAGGGTTACTATGTTGAGGTTTTAAGGGAGTTCAGGAAGAGATTCCGTCGGAAGAGGCCAGCACTCTTCAAACTAGGTTAGTGGCATTTCCTCCAGGACAATGCACCAGTCCACAACTACATCCTTGTCAGAGACTATTTGACCAAGATGGGCATTAAGACAGTTCCTCAGCCTCCCTATAGTCCAGACCTTGCTCTCTGTGACTTTTGGTTATTCCCTAAGCTCAGAAGCTGTCGTTATGAGACAATTAAGGAGATGAAAGAGGCTGTGACGAAGGTCATTGACACGCTCACACAAGAGGATTTCCATGGGGCCTTCCAGAAGTTGTTGGAACGGTACAACAAGTGCATTGCAGCCGGAGGAGATTAATTCGAAGGGGATTAGTTTCATGCGTGTACTATCAATAAATGTGGCCATACGAAAAAGTCTGGAAACTTATTTAATGATCACCGTACTTCGTTCTCAGCCTAATGGTTATCTTTGTCGGGGATTCAATTGGTATCCCGGGTTCAATTTCTGGATAAAGCTGTATACATTTCTTTGCACTAATATCCTTGGGAATGGCATGAATCCATTTGTTATCCCTGCATTTATGTGAAAAATTGTAGGGCAGACTATGTTCTATGACTTTGCTGAGGCAGCCAGTCTTGGGAAAGGAAAACTAAATTTAAAAAATAGTTTAATTCTTTACGTTTAGAAAGGTGAATTTCAAGTTATTTTAGATGAAGTTACAAAGTTTTGTTTTTAAGTTGGTCATCTTTTTGAACTTGTTCCACTGTTAATATTATCCCAGACCCCATCAAGGCTCTTTTTAGTTCATCTCTCAGAATCTGTGACTTTTTTCCCCGGATATGCTTGTATTCTGGCCTAAATCTTCAAACCAACATATATAACTATCTGGCATTTGAGGTCTTTCTACAGTTTCAGAAACAGGTCGATGGTTCCTAGGTGAATTTGCAATCAGCCCTCCTTCGCATAGGTGGTGTATGTTGAGGGAGCTCATAAAATCAAACATGTTGCAAGGGCAAAAGCTCGTAGATTAATGTTTTTCAGACCACAATTTTCCTCGTTTTTTTTTTTTATGCGCAAAAAAAGGTCGGCAAAAAGGTGAATTTTTGCTACCGATTTTCAACTTTCATTCTTGTTGAGTTGTAGATCATATCTTATATTGTTGCCTCGGTAAAATCTCTTCATAATTGTGTTACTACGATTGGCCTCCATGTCAATGCACACAAAACTGAATACATGTGCTTTAATCAAACAGGCGAGATTTCCACACTAGACGGAACATCTCTGAAACTGGTAGACAAGTTCACCTACCTAGGAAGCAGTGTCTCATCAACAGAAAAAGACATCGACACGCGGCTAATGAAGGCATGGACAGCTATCGATATGCTATCGATCATATGGAAGTCAGACCTGACCGATAAAATGGAACGCAGTTTCTTCTAAGCTGCGGTCGTATCGTTACTGCTATATGGATGCACTACTTGGACGCTAACAAAACGTCTGGAGAAAAAGCTAGACGGCAATTACACAATAATTCTGCGAGCAATATTGAACAAGTCCTGGAGGCAACATCCCACAAAGCACCAACTATAAATTCACGAAAACTATCCAAGTTATACGAACCAGATATGCAGGACACTGATCGAGAAGCAGGGACGAGCTCATAAGTGATGTACTCCTATGGACCCCCACATATGGCCGAGCAAAAGCAGGACGACCAGCTCGAATATACATACAGCAGCTCTGTGAGGATATGGGATGTAGCCCCGAAAACCTACCAGAGGCGATGAACGATAGGGAGAAGTGGTGAGAGAGGGTCAGGGATATCCGTGCTAGTGGCACGACATGATAATGAATGTGACGTGGTATGCCACCAAGAGAGGAAAAGTGCGATCAATTCCCCTACCATTCTGTGTTTGAACTAATAAGCCCCAAAGACGGACCGCTAAAAACGGAGATATGAACGAAGGACAATTCCTTGCAGCCTGTTGAACAAAGTAACGAATCCAGGTCAGAATGAAGGTCAAAATCTACCTGCACTCCATGACCTATAATCGGTTGGACCTATTATCGGTTGGACCTATAATCGGTTGGGAATGCAGGTCTCTCTAGTGGCATGACCGGAAGAAATAGTGGGAGAAGAAAAAAAGCCAAATGATTGGCCAGACCCTTTAGAGCCAAAATAATACCTTTTCGCCAGAGGAAATTTGGAAAAGAATCTTTAGTTTGAGGACAGTAGTCGGCGCATAAAGATGCCGGTTTACAGCTAAAACTCCGGGAGGTCCCTCGGCCGCAAAAAGAATCTTTAGTTCTGGACAGACATTGGCGAAAGAGAGACACCAAGTCCGCCAACTCTAAGGATTCCACTCGCTCGTACAAGAAAGGAACCTGAGAACTACCCTTGTCAAAGATAAGTACAACTTAAACTGTTTTTCCTCCTGCCCTTCCTAAATATTGGATTTTATATGTATTCAAAAGAAAAAAGAAAGAGAGAAACAGAAAGGATTCTGTTTCATCAACAGTAAATTAGCAAATGGACTTTGTTACATCCTCAGCCCAGCGACTTAATCATTTTCTTTAGTAAAAAGGAAAAAAGAAAAAAGAAAAGGAAAGAAAAAAGGAGAAAGAAGAAAAGGACTGTAAGAGACATTTGTGTTTAATACTGCCTGCTGGCTTAATATAGCCGGTATCTTAAAAAGAAAAGATAAAAGAAAAAGGAACAGTTTCTTACATCTTATCCTTATTTGTTCGGTCGTCGCCTATTAAAACTTTGTTATATTTCAAATGAACCCTTGTGTTGAAATCTATTAGTTGTTTTATTTCTCTATCGAGTCGCCTTCTTTTGCACACATCTATTTCAGCTTTGTATCGCTTTCATTAATTCTCGCTAAATGTCTTATTCCCCTTAAAACATTACAAGGGAAGTTTTGGAAATTTGACTACAGTTAATATTTCTTTTAACCTTGAAGTCTATGCTTTCCGTTATCCGAGGGGGTAGGAAAACGAGGGACGTTGTAGGGTATGTGAAAGTGAATTGGAAACCCCTTTGCCAGCGTCGGAGATCAGTCTAGTCCCAAATTAACCCCCACATTGTTTGCAAGTTACCATATGCCCGAAAAAGGAGTCTTGACTAGCTCTTATTTTGCGGAGGGTCAAGTGCTATACTGCCCCCGACGTCACATGCGCATAAGATAAACTCTCGTCTTGAGATACTTATTTATGCAGCGTCAAAATGAGGATGAACTTCCCCTTACTTTCAAAATGTAATTTAAAAAAACGCATTAATAATACAATAACCCATAACTTTTGAAATATTTTGGTACGTTATCGTTTGTGATACGTATATCAACTGACGGGAGCATTTCAAGCCGTATTTATGAGGATTCTATCTCATTACACTGAACTGAATAATTCCTTTATTATGGTAACACGAATAAGGGATCGATTTTTTGTTTGTCTAAGTTGTCATACCTCTTTGTTTTGTTAGCAAAAAAAGTATTTTTCATCTAATATTAACAAATACGATACTGGGGTGAGTCAAAGGTTTTGCAATATTCTAGTGACGTTCGGCAGAGTTCTGCAACCCCTGATACTTTCGCCGAGTTTGTGAAGGTGACGAGAACCACAGTGGACTGTAAGCTGCCGAGGTTCACCTGATACCTTTCGCCGGATTTGCCCCAATGGCTTGTAGTACGGCCTTGGAAAACACACTTTTAGGCCAACCTAACATTGCCTGAACGAAGTTTCTTCAACCATCTGGTTAATGAGATCAACTGCAACTTCAGCTTCTGTACAACAAATGTTCAAGCTTATTTCAATGGTGTAATTGCCCAGTGCCCAGTTTAAACCCCTGAAGCATACGCTTTCGAATTAGACAACGTCGCACGTTCATCTGTGAGTCTTTCAAATCATACATGGAGTAAAGCTGAGTAGCCACGAAACTGCTAACAATAGCGGGTAACAGTCACGGCTTGAACTGATTCGGTCACGTGATATAAGCGCCGCAAAATAACTCACCCTCGTATAAACAATGGATAACCCGACCCCCGAGAATATAAGGAAATAATTGTTTAAGAACATTGGATCAGGTAAAGTGCTTGGATGCAAGAAAGTAGAGCAGTATAATTTTTTAACACAAAAGCACAATCATCAAACAGGAGTTTTTAAGAAGCAATACATTTATTAACCAAGAAATCATGAAACTGCAAGTAACAACTGAGCAAGGGAATGTGAGGTTAAAAAGTATTTTAGTTTATATATATATATATATAAGGGTAAAAGGGTAAAGTTACTTTTTGAGGTCTACACACCATCACGAGTGACAGAAGCATTGATTTAACGGAGCAACTTTTATCTGTGCAGATTGAAGATTGCCACTAGAAGAAAAAAAGACTTTAACAGATATTGAATCGATTCATGGGAACGGATCGAAAGGTTTCGTAGAATAAGAGAATAAAACCTGCGGCAAGATTTCTAAACGATTCTTTACTGATATTTCATACTTGTAAAATCTGATCAGATGAATATGTACGAAAAAGTAAGACAACTATATTTTATATACCTAATGTCTTGATATATATTTAAACCATGGAAGTTGTACAGATTTTACTAGGAGACGAATATATAATTATGTTTTGTTTAGGTTTAGCATACAAATGGGGTACTCAATAAGAACCGAACCTGCTAACAACCCTCCACTAGCGTAGTTTTCTAATAATTATAACACTCTAATTCTTATAGGTACTGGAAGACTGTATAGCAACAGATACTTCTCGTGAATTATGCTTGCGTGTCATAAAAATCAGAATTCAAACCTTGAAGACTTGAACAACGAGATAATACATGACTAACGTCGAAAGATCCAGTGAAAGAATATAGTTACATTCTAAAAAAAGCAAAAGGCAGACGATATCCCGTAGACATTATCCCGAATGCAGCCTACTCCGATGAACTGGCAAATATACCTGAATGAGTCGACTCTTTGCTGCATAGTCTGCAATAAACTGCAAAAGATATTGGTCTCTTGATGAACTCGGATGAAACAGAATTCATGTGTTTTGATCAACTTCGCGCCATCTCCTCAATCACTGGCAAATTTCTGAAATTAGTAATCTAGTTCATATACCTTGGAAGCAATATCTCATTTACAGAAAACGATGTCAACAAACGAACAGATAAAGCATGATATGCTCTTGATAGGTTATCGACCATATGCAAATCTAATCTCTTTGATAAAATAATTCAGGAAATCAACCAACCTTTAGCCGTGTTGGAACTATTCTACTGTTGCACCACTTGGAATCTGCCGAAACGCCTGGAGTAAAAAACTTGACAGGAACTACACAAGAATGTTGCGTTCTGTTTTAAACAAATCATAGAAGCAGTATCCTACAAACCAGTAGATATATGGATACTTACCTCCCATCTTCCGAACTGTCTAGGTAGTAATTTACTAAGCGTTTTGCTTAGATGTGGCACAAGACCGAATGAATTGGTCACCTAATGAAACTCGAATTCATTCTTGCAGGTTTGCTAGTCAAGCTTGCTAACTATTACATTACCCGATGTGCCCTCGAACTATCTAAATAAGATGAGCAAGATATGCCTCTCACTAATGAGGAATTAAAAAAAAGGAGTCATAAGCAACGATCTCCCATAGACTCCGTTACATGGATAAATCATCCTTGGCCAACTTGTAAAGGTTTATATTTATCTACTCTGTACGGACACAAGAGACACGCTTAGCATTACGGTTATCATTGGAGGAACTGGAATCGGACTATTATCTTCATCTTTATTTCCACAACGTAAGGATTGAACCTGCAACCTTCAGATGGTTGTCTTCTTAGTAGCTCAGGAACCAACGCCTTTAACCATGTTTTACGCCATGTGTCCTGCTGGACAATTCAGAGTGAATTTTGGGGTATTATAAACTTAATGTTCTTACTTTAGCTAGAATTTCTACTATTATGTATGACTTTTTTACCTGTGCTCATATTCAGATTTTAGGGGGTTTTTTTTTGTGGGGGGGTTAATGATAAAAATCAACAAGCTTCGTCTCAGAAATTTAGACAACTAACATTCATTCCGTTGTTCAACACCCTTGATCCAAGTTTCAAATTTCTAGAATTTTCTATATGACTTTAAAAAATAGAAAGAAAAAGAAAAAAAATCAAATAGAGTTTAAAAAAAGTGTTTATCTAGACTTTTGTCTCTACGATAAAGAATCCTCAGTTTTATATTTTTAAAACTCATCAAGAAAATTACAAAAGACTGGAAAGAGATTCCGAAGATTTTTTAACAGACATTTTATTTCTTTCATATGAAGAAGAAAATGGCGATTAAGAGAAACTTGCGAAGTTTTCAAACGACTCACAATAAAATGTTTCATGAAATGAAAACACAAGAGCTTTTGAGTAAGTGACGAAAATACTTTGGAAACAAATCATCTCTGATTTAAAAAAAAAAAACTTCCCTCACAATTGAGTGCAGCTACGGATTTATTGATTCACTCTTGTATATCATCTAGCAAATACACCTGAATGCATATACACACAAGAGTGTATATAGCCGTGCACACACACACACACACACACATACACACACACACACACACACACACACACACACACACACACACACACACACACGCGCGCACACACATATATATATATATGTGTGTGTACATCTATGCATGTGCATATAAATATTTTATAATATGCGAGGATATGCAAGCATACTTATGAATGTGAGTGTGTGAGTATGTGTGTGTGTGGGGGGGGTGATTATCTTTGGTATCATCACTGTCCGGCTAAATACTTATTGATCCACTCTTGTATATGTACGTGTATGTATGAATGGGTATATATATATATGCATAAATATATAACTTTCTTTCTCTCTCTCTCTCTCTCTATATATATATATATATATATATATATATATATATATATATTGAGAGAGAGAGAGAGAGAGAGGCAGACAGGTAAATTGATATATAGACACACAGGAACACACAAACACATACACATACTCACACATGCACACACACACACACACACACATATATATATATTGAATGAGAGAGAGAGAGACAAAGAGAGAGAGAGGCAGATTGATATACAGACACACACACACACACACGCACACATATATATATATATATATATATATATATATATACATATTGAGAGAGAGAGACAGAGAGAGACAGAGAGACTGACAGATTGATATACAGACACACAGGAACATACTAACACACACACACACACACACACACACACACACACACATACACACACACACACACACAAATATATATGTATATATGTATATATACATAAATATATATCATGTATGTGTTCATATTTATATATATATATATATATGAACACATACATTTATGCATATATATGTATGTATTTTATACCCAAAGATATACGTGTGTATGTGTGTGTGCGGGTGTCGATGTTAATGTCTCTTACCCAACGCCCAGGGGAGTTCTCCGAAACACAGCCAAGCCGACACAAGCAATACATTCAACCGAATAGACAGTGTTTTCACACCGTGAAATGATGTTTTTCAGTCAAATAAACTCGAAACCCCAAGTGAATAACGGTGTAAGTAAAGTCATTACATGTTATTTATACATTCTTTGAGATAAAGAAGTAAAAATAATCGGCCGTTATGTTTCGAAATTCATGCAGTTGATGTCATCAATCTAGTTAAAAGCAGCCCACGGGCGAAAAACAGTTTGAGGATCGTCTCTTCTTATTCACCTCTTGAAAAACGACTCTCTTGTATGCAATTAGGTGTTGCTAATCCGTGCCATGAGCACCTTTCAATGTCTTGGAGGCAAATGTCTTCAAGTGGACGACAATTAAACAGTCCATCTTCGGAAACCACTGAACAATTCCACAGAAGAAAAAAGGCATTGATTCCATTTTTTTTTTCTCAGACCTTCCACGCAAAGTTCTTTACATCTGTTGCTTCGGCGCTAAAAAGATTAGAAGTAATTATGTTCTTATTTTGGCGACACGTTTCCACATGAACGATTTATACTCTTGTCGTTAACTTTTCACAAAACCATTTCTTTTTATAACATTTAAATGATCGATTCAACCACAGAAAAAAAAAAAAGAAAAAGAAAAAAAGAAAACTGACAATTTTAGGCTTTAAAACATCTTTTATAATTAAAATTCACAAAAGCCTACTGTCTCAAGCGCGTGCACCTGCTGTAAAAATTTTGAATGGTTTTACACATCTTAAATGAACAAATAACCAATATGTATAGATTTGTAGTTTACTTAGACTATTTAGTAAAATAGTAGACGATCCGCAAATCTATTTGGTTCCTTTAATCAGAACAGTTGATTATGATACTAATATTTAGGAAGGAGTGGAAATTTCTAATAAGCACCTAATGAAACACACAGTTATCTCTTATTGTATCGATGATTTGGTTCAGAAATGAGATTTAGCACAAATGAAGATGCGTCAAAATTATCGTTCAGTTATATCATTTAGACAAAAAGTGCTTTCAAGTATTGTTCGTATAAAAATCTTACTTAGTTTTCGTGTGCTACAAGTACATATATACAAATGAAATGAAGATTTTAATAATAATTAAGATAATAATGATTTGCTGTAACCTAATTTTGGTCCTATTGGCGCAATATACGATTGAAAGAAATTTAGTTTCTCTCTAAAGGTTTCCCTTTCTACGTCATGCTCGGGTCCTCTCGCGAGTGAGACTTCGTCAGTTTGTCGCTTGAAAATATCTTTAAAGTTGTTTTTTCCAATTTCTGTTTCCTAATTTTTGTTGATCTGTTTATCTTTACGTTTTCAGTGATATTTCAGGTTATTATAATTAGTCTTTATTGGCTCTTTTTTTATGTAGTCTTCAAGTTGTTGTATTGATGCAAAGACGCTATCTTTATTGCTGGTGAGTCCTCATCCTCCTCTTTTTTTTGACACATATCATCTATGTCATCTCTCAGATGTAAACATCGTCATTACCTTTCTTGTTCTCTGGTCGATTTGTTGAAATTCTTTGCGTGTCCATTTCAAGAATAGTCCCGGGTATCTTACAAGAGTGACAGCTCAAATGTTTATTATTATTATTATTATTATTATTATTATTATTATTATTATTATTATTATTATTATTATTCATTAGAGTTTTTCACATCAGCGTAAGCTGATGGTCTTTTACAGGAGATTGAGACACAGCAAGTATCCTCAAGTCTCCAGGACTCTTCTCAGTATTCTGGCCGTTTTCAATAATGCTGTTGTTTGGATGGTCTCCACTCGGCCGCCAACTTCCAAATCTTCCAGGCCCTTTAATAATCCTTTAGTTACCGTGCCAAAAGCACCAATCACAATTGGTATAATTGTCACCTTCATGTTCCATAGTTTTTTCAATTCTATAGCAATGACGAGGTACTTATCTCTCTTTTCACATTATTATTATTATTATTATTATTATTATTATTATTATTATTATTCATTAGAGTTTTTCACATCAGCGTTAGCTGATGGCTTTTCCCAGCAAGTTCCCTCAAGTCTCCTCAGATCTCCAGGACTCGTCTCAGGATTCTGGCTGCTTTCAGCAATGCTGTCGTTTGGATAGTCTCTACCCGTCCGCCAACTTTCAAGTCCTCCAGGCCTTTGAATAATCCTTTAGCTATCGTGCCTAAAACACCAATCACAATTAGTTATTATTATTATTATTATTATTTGTTTATTTGTTTATTTGTTATGTCCCTTTGGGAATCTTCGTTTTTTTACTACCTTCTTTAAAAAACGAGTTTTTACAAAGAATACATACACTATTAATAGGAAATTCTATTAAGTAATTCAACAGATAGTATCCAAAAATGCCATCTTAAATTATTTTTATTTTTTTTTTTTCTAAAACCATTCAATATAATCTTAATTTTTCTCACTGTTGCTATTTTTGTCTGATTTGGCCAATTGTTCCAAAAATCTATTTGCTTTCGAAGCCGAAAAATCCAATTGGTAAATTGACTTAGTTTTTTAAATTTGTCTTGACAGTAAATTTCCAGTTCGAAGAGAAATATTAAAAAATGTCCACGATAATTAGAAATTCTATAAATTATTTTGCAGGTTTCAATTAGATCATCTTTCATTCTTCTTTCTAGTCAAGTAGTTAATCCTAATTTCTTTAATCTCTCCCTGTAACTGTAATCTTTTACTTTTTTAAAAATTATTCTCCCTCTTTTTATATCCTCAAATCTCAATATTGCAGTCCAGTTTCGATACCACGTGACTGGAGCCCAGGCCTGAGTACACTATTTCATATGAGGTCTTATTAGGTTTATATATATATTTTTTAAAAAATCATTTTCTTCACTTGAAAGAAAATTTCTCAAAATCCAGCCAATCATTCCATTTGCTCTCGATACAATTGACAAAATATGATTGTCACCTTTAAATATATCAACAAAGCCAAACCCTAAATTTCATTCCTTTCTGTATTTTTTCCCTGTTTTTTAAGTTATATTCAACGTGTGCATTTTTGGATCTATTATTCTTTAACTTTTTCAATTTGAAATTTTGGGGTGTCCTCGTGGTGTAATGGTTAAAGCGATGGACCGCGGAATCGTAGTAAGTGAGTTTGTACTCCAGTCACGCTATTACGTTCACTTTCGGGCAAATACTCTTGAGAAAAGTATGAACTCCCTTATCCTCCCAGCTAGGGGTTAAATAGTATTACTACTGTTCTTCCCTGAATTGTTTTAAATAGAAGTGATTATTTACGTAAAAATGGATTTGGCGTTAAATAACCTACAAAAGTTGATACGCCATAAAACCAAACCAATATGAAATTTTAATTGGCAAATTTTTCCAGCCTAATAATTTATTGAAATCTGTTGTTTTTTTTAAAATAATAGTCTAAAATAACAAGTAGATTTACATCATCGATAAATAGTTTTATTTCTTTTATTTATATCATTTGGCAAATCATTTATGAATATTAAAAACACTATTTGCTATTAAGTCTTTATTTTTACTAGTAAACGACAATGAGATTGCGTATCAAATGCCTTGCAGAAATCCAAACATTATATCCGCATTTATCACCTTCCATATTCATTTATGATATCAATATTTTCCAAAATATTAGATAATGTTGAGTCACAATTGATAAACCCATGTAGATTAGGATTTAGATCTTCCCCTATGAAATTAAAAGTGTTTTTTCTTATCAATTTCTCAAAAAAAAAAAAAAAATTATACAAGTTGCATGTTAGAGAAACAGGTCTGTAGTTCCTTTTAAATGTATCCAAACTTTTTATTTAGAGGTTTTACAATTATTGTTTTCCAAATATATTGAACCATTTCATTATTTATACATTTCTAAAACAATTTATATAATGCGCTGATAAATATCTTAAATATCTAAGATGTATATCATCGGGTCCGATTCTTTTACAACCATCCAACTTAGATTATTATAGTTTCTGTTTTCAGTTCTTATAAATTCTTCCAATTTTCATACCATCCTCATTACAAGTTTCCTGTAGATGACAAAATTCTTCCGAAGAATGAACAGATTGAAAAAAAAATGTTCCACAAAAACCTGCTGTATCAACTAAAATGTCTAATAATTCGGCTGTCTTATCATTTACTGTTCTCAAGTTTTTGAGAATTTTACTTTTTGGTTTTACATGAATAAGGAGGATAGTTTTGAAAAAAGCAAAATGATAATTTTCACATTTGCTTTTCCAAAAATGTTTGGAAATGGTTTACAACAAAAATTATTTCAATCTCGCCCAAAATATTTGTTTTCGGGCACTTCAAGATGGCGAAAACTAGAGAGCTCCAGGCTTGAAGAGATGTTTCTCATGATATTTTTGGCGACAGAAAGGAGGAAGCGATGTGGAATTTACCAAAAAATGTGTGATGTGTACGGAGAGGCATGTTTTAGTCAAAAATATGTTTACAAATGAGCGAAACCCGGTTGGGTTTGCCACTACGAACCCGTGTCGGAAGGGTGTGTGGCAATGTGATGACTCTTCGGTGAAGAAAATGTTTCGGTTACAGTGGTCAGTAAAGAATGCCATGCTGTTCTGTGAAAAGAAAAAAAAAATCTATCACTATTGCTTTCCTTGAAAATGTGCAGCTGTGATCAACTCCTTTGGCAAAATTCACCTTATGTGACCATCGTCTATATATATATATATATATATACGGTTATCAGTTATGGACCGAAACATTTGTTATGATTTAATAATACTTATTACTTTTTGTTTTTACGTTTATTATTATTTCACTTGCTGTGAATTTTATGCAGGACGAATTCTGATATATGCAAGTATCATTTGTTGGAATAGTCGAATATCAATTTCTTGCACTATTCCAAATTGATCACCTTTCCCACTCAGGTGTGTCTAGCCTTATAGTCTATTCGCGCTAGTTAGTTACATACACTTTTAATGTGATTTATCGTTTTATTCCTATCACCACATAATCTCCATTTACTATTCTGTTGCGTATTATTGATCTTCAGTTTTATATCATTGGTGATTATGGCAGTGTTTTGTTCAGCCATTAGAAGAAATTTAGTTTCTTTCTTGACGTTTCTCTTTCTTAGCTATTTCCCAGTCATTTTGTGCGAGATTTCGCCAGTTTGTAGCTGGAAATACCTCTAAAGTTGGTTTTCTTCCCATTTCTGTTTCCTAGATTTTGTTAATCTGCTAGTCTTTCTGTTTTCAGTGTTGTTATTGGGCTTTGGAATTAGTCCTTTTTCGCTTCTGCTAGGAGAATCTTTTGGTATGATTTCTACTGTGGAGATTGGGTTTGAGAGGTTTTGTCGTTCGTCTGAGGTACTCTTTTCCTATTTTTTCTTTTATTTCCGCTTGTTTGATGGTGTTTGCTTCCATTATTCCCAAATACTTTTAATTTTCCTTTTCTCCGAGCGTTCTGATTAAGAAAAATATTTGGCTGTTTTATTTCTTCCTATATTTGTCTTTTTTCACATCTCATTATAACCATTGCACATTTTTCTATATCTTTTTTTAAATCCTGGCTGTATATTCTTATGGTTTGTCTCATTCGCCAATTCTATTTCAATTTTTGCCAGCAGAAGACCAAGACAGATTAACAGATTGATAGAACTCTTAACAATATGGCCAATTGTACACGTAAAAATGTCACACTAATTGTACATATAAAAGAGTCACACTAATTGTACACGTAAAAATGACACACTAATTGTACATTTAAAAATGTCACACTAATTGAACATGTAAAAGTCACACTAATTGTACATATAAAAGAGTCACACTAATTGTACACGTAAAAATGTCACACTAATTGTACATGTAAAAATGTCACGCTGATTGTACATGTAATATCTATAAAAGTGCCCATACGAAAAAAGTCTGGAAACTTATGTAATGATCATCGTATCTATGTACATAAGTTATTTTATCTTTTCTTGCGATTTTGCCAATTTGTACCCCACCCCGTCCAGTCCTTAAGTATGTAACTGAGTGGCATCATTGCAATTAGAAATAGTATGGATGACAGTGCAGATCAGTAGAAAATGCCTCTTTGGATTTTCATCTCAGGTTTTTCCTCCATTAGTTAATTCTACTTTCCAGTTTTTCATGGCTTTCGTGATTAGTATTATGACTTTGTCGGATGTCTTGTACATTCTCAAAAAATCTAATTTCCAGGATTGCAAGATAATATCATAGGTCTTTTCGTTGTCAATCCATGCCATGGCAACATTTTTCTACCTCGCTTTTCTCTTTTTGAAAATATACTGATCAATGTTCAGTAAGTCAGCTGTTTCTCTTGTTCACCTGTGGTACTCATTCTGTTCTTTCGGAAACTGTTCGTGGCATACAAGCAAATAATATTTCTCCTCCCTAATCTGTGCTGTTAGAATTTTCAACACCATAGGTAGAAACGTTATCTGTCAGTAGTTGATGCTGAGGATCCCTTTGTGGGGGGAGGTATTTCTTAATTAGGGTAGTCTTACCTTTAGTCATTTATTTCGTTATTCTTGCTTCTATGCATCTACTCTGTTAAAGAACAACTTTATCATGGATGGACGTGAAGTTTTAAAACCTGAAACAATGTATGCCATCATGGCTTCGTCTTTTCTTGATCGGTACTTTCTTGGGTCTTACTCAGAGCGATTCCTGGTGCATGTCTTCCTCAGAGCCTTCTACGAATCCTTGTAATTATTTTTCTACGTTATTCATTCATTCGACCTTTCTTTTATGTTTTTTTCTGTTCTCATGTATAATTCCGAAATTATTTTGCTTCTCTTGCATCTGGTTTTTAGTATATTCTTGTACATTCTCCACCTACTTGTTGATAGAAGTTTCTTTCGTTTGGAATATCTTGTTCTATTTGTATTGATTGAGTCTGTCTCGGTATTTTTTAAGTTTCCATTCTTTCATCTATATATTTTGATTTATCTCTTCAAATTGGATTGTTAGATTTGTCTGTTTTGTTTTGATCTTTTCATCCCGACATATCTTCGTGTGTTTTTCTTCCTAAGCACTTTAGCATGTTGTAGTTTCTTTATATGTACCCCTAACTTACAAACCATTTTATATTTTATATTTCCGTTCGGGTACCTTTGTGGAACGCCTATTTTATTACAGACTTGTATTGCTCCAGCATAAAGTAGTACGTTTACTTCAGTGATGTTGTCCGTTGGGATATTTGGTTATAATTTGTTTACCTTTTCAGTTTCTATCTTAACTTTATTTGTGATGTTCGTTCCTAAGGAATCGTAAAGTATTCTTCTTTTCAATTAGGATTTTTCTATTAATTCACCATTTATTTTGTTTTCTTGAGTTAAGTTTTGCTTTGTTGTGTTTGGTGTGTAGTGCTTGGGTTTTCGGTATTTTTATTTTGTATTCAGTTAGAGGGTACTTGTTTTTCCCGTATGTAATGTTTCCATTCGTGTTGGAGGCTCTTGTTGATATTCTTTCCAATTTACTCGTTGCCATATTCCTTGTATCTCATGGTTTTTCTTTATTGTTCTTTGTCGGCAGGTTTTGGGCTTATATTATATATAGTGGATTCTGCCCAAATTTCAGTCATTCTTTTTCTTTCGTCTTTTTGTGCAGGATTGCTCTAAAAATAACTGTAAAGTATGTTTATTGTCTTGGGAAGTCCCTTTATTCGTTAGTGTCTCGAAGTGGAATAATTGCTTTAGTCGTTGTTTGTGTGCCTGAAATTTGAAGAGCCAGCATTCACAGCATTCCATCAGGTCCCCACAGATAGTTATCAAAGGAGCACCTACTAACCAGGAAATTAGAATAGCCAACATTCGCAGGATGCCATCACGTCCCTTATGTGGGCTATCAAAGGGGCACCAACCGATCATGATTCTTTTTTGTGATTTTTCATGGGTAGGATATTGTGTCTATATCTAACCCAGACACCTGTCACATATATGGCCAGATATTTTTGCAATAAAGGGGACACTTAAGCAAGTTACAAAATAAAAAGACTCGAAATAATTTCGGTTTAAATTTTACTTTGTTTTAACAAAGCGAAATTTCAACAGTCACCTTTATGCTTTCAGTTGTTCGTTTTAAATTTTGATTCGTTACTTAACCTGCTACTTGGTGCTTGGACTGGCTTATAATTGATTTTTTTGTTAAGTTGTTTTGCCTGAGCAACTTAGCAATATTCGTTCAATCTTTTCACAACATTTCAAGTATGCCATATCATTTACACCAACGCTATCTGCCATTTTTCGTTCATCGGCTTTTTTTCAAAAAGAGTTGAAGTCACATGACATAAGAATGGGGACTTGACACTGCAGCTACCAAAATTGTATTCATTTTCTTACTTAATTTCTTTCTCTCTCGCCAATACATTTATATAAACATTTGATTTTTAATCAAAAAGAAAAGCATTAAATATTACTTCGATCGTACGGTAGAGATATTTTGGAAATATCCATAAGCAAGAAACAATTTTCAGCACATCAACGAAGATAAATGAAATTAAATGTGGCTTTACCTCTCGATTCCTCGTCAACCATTTTAATATCTTCTAAGTTACTCTGGTTACGTATAATATTTTTCGTCGAAAGAGTTGGAGTCATGTGAATTGAGAATGGAAAGAGGGCACTGTGACTACTAAAATTATTTTAATTTTCGCACATTTTTTCTTTCTTCCCCGAAACATTTTATTATTATTATTATTATTACTCATTAGAGTTTTTCACATCAGCGTAACCTGATGGTGTCTCACTGGAGATTGAGTGACAGCAAGTCTCCTTAAGTCTCCAGGACTCCACTCGGCCGCCAACTTCCAAATCTTCCAGGCCTTTTAATAATCCTTTAGTTACCGTGCCGAAAGCACCAATCACAATTGGTATAATTGTAACCTTCATGTTCCATAGGTTTTCAATTCTCTAGCAAGGTCAACGTACTTACCTCTCTTTTCACATTCTTTCAATTTTATTCTGTGGTCTGCCGGGACAGCAAAGTCGACAGTTTTGCAGATTTTCTTCTTTTTTTTTCTTGTTGATTATTATAAGGTCTGGTCTTCTGGTCGAGATTTGGTGATCTTATTTATTCTGTGGTCAGCCGAGACAGCAAAGTCCACAATTTTGCAAGTTTTCTTTTTGTTGATTATTATAAGGTCTGGTCTTCTGGCCGAGATTAGGGGGTCTTTTTGTATGTCAAAGTCCCATAGGAGTTTATGTGTGACATTATCTAGGACAAATGCCGGGTTGTGCATATACCATTTGTTCGTATGGTCAAATTTAAATTTCTAGCACATCTCCCTGTTGATCTCTTTGCCCACCCAGTTGTGTCTAGTCTTATACTACTTCTGTGCTAATTTGTTGCAATCACTTATTACGTGATTGATGGTTTCGTCTCTATCACCACATAACCTATATTTGCTATTTTGTTACGTCTTATCTATTCTAGCTATGATATGATTGGTTCTTATGGCGTTATTTTGTACTGCTATCAGGAGAGATTTGGTTTCTCTTTTAAGGTTTCTCTATCTTAGCCAAGTCTCGGTTTTCTGGTGTGAGATTTTGCTTATTAGTCGTTTAAAACGCCTCTACAGTTGTTTTTCCCATTTTTGTTTTCTAGTTGTCATTCTGTTGGCCTTCGTGTTGTCAGTATCGTTTCTGGTGGCTGTTATCAGTTATCCTTCGTGCTTTTCAATGTAGTCCTCGAGTCATTGTATCGATGCATCAACGCTGTCTTCAATACTGGCAAATCCTCCCTCCTTTCTTGATACATATAGTCTGTCAACGTCATTTTGGGGATGTACTGCCTTATGCATTGTCATAAGTTTTCTTATTCTTTGGTCCATTTGCTTAAGTTGTCTGGTCTATTTCAAAAATGGTCCCGAATATCTTACGAGGTGTACAGCCCCCGTATTTACTCCTTTGATAAGGTTTCTCCCACATAGTTTTGTCTTGAGTAGCTTTTTGGTTCTGAATTATTCTTTCTTAACTTTTTCTTTCCTCTCCATTTGTTTGATGGTGTCAGCTTCCAAGATGTCCAAGTATTTGTATGTTTCCTTTTCTTCGAACGTTCTAATCTTGTCTTGATTTTGCAGTTCCATTCTGTCCGTCAGGTGGCATTTGCCACTTTTCATTTCCAGCATGGTACATTTTTCTTTGCCAAATTCCATCCCTACGTCCTGACTGTATATTCTCACTGCATGTATTAGAGTTTCCAGTTCTTTTTTATTTTTAGCCAACAGTTTGATGTCGTCCATGTGCATTAAGTGATTGATTTTTTGCCTGCGATTTGCTAAGTTTGTATCCGGCTGTGCATTATTCTAGTATGTGGTTACGTGGCATCATTGCAATTATGAATAGTAACGTTGATCGTGCATCTCCTTGAAATATACCTCTTTGGACTTTCGCTTCAGCAAAGTTTCTCCCTCCTGCTGTCAATTCCACTTTCCAGGTTTTCATAGTTTTCTCGATAAAGTTTATGACTTCATCTGATATTTTGTATATTTTGAGGTAGTTTATTATCCAGCTTTGCGGGAACATATTATTATTATTATTATTATTATTTTCTATTTTTAGTGGATTTCTCGAGTTCTTGAATTGCATTTACGCAATTCTCAAAGTTAGCGAGTCGTTTTCCTTTTTTTTCTTCTTGACAAATAGTCTGTTAACTTAATTTCTTAGGTGTAAAGTCTCATTTATAGTCATCAATTTCCTTGTCCTTTTGTCCATCTGTTTGAGTTCTTCCCTCCTCTATTTTAGAAATGGTCCCGACTATTTTACAGGAGAAGGGACTGTCTAAGTAATTTTTCCTTTCATGGTATTTCGTTTAGAGAAGTTTTGTTGTTCTTATGAGTTACTCTTTACTTCCCTTTTAATCTCTCTTTGATGGAGTCAGCTTTCAATATTCTAAATTAGTTGTTGTTTTTTTGTCCCCAACTATTCTGACAATTTCCTGATTTGGTGCTACTGTTCTTTCTATCATTTCTCTTCTCTCACTTTTCCTTATCAGAATGACACATTTTTCCATCTTATATTCCATTCCTATGACCTGTCTGTGTATTCTAATAGTTTTTATAAGCTTTCTAGTTCTTTAACATTTTTGCTAAATGTTTTAATATCGTTCATATCCATGAGGAGATATCATTTCCTTTGACTCTGTTAAATTTTAAACTCCTGTACATTTATACATATATATATATATATATATATATATATATAATTTAGTGGCATCATTGTTATAGCAAATATCAGGGGAAATAGTGAGTCTCGCTGAAAGATCCCTTGTGAGATTTTAATCCTCTATTAGGGTTCGTCTATCTGTTACTAATTCCACTTCCATGGCTTTCGAGCTGAAGTTTATGACTGTTGGATATTTTGTACTTTTTTAGACGTTCTATTATCCAAGTTTTCTAGGCCAGATTATCGATCATTTTGTAGTCAATCCACGTTATGACAACGTTTTTCTGCTTTGTTTTACTTCCTTGAGGATTTGTTCACCAGTATATTGTAGTTCATTTCTTCTTGATCCAGTGCTGAATTATTTCCGTTCTTCAGAAAATAATCCGCAGCCTTCAAGCAAATGATATATATCTTCTCTTATCCATGTGGTTAGGATTTTCTTCTTAGGTAAAAATGTAACTGGTTTGCAGTTTCTGAGATGGTTTCTTTTTAAGAGTCTTTCTGGACCACGATAGTTTTCTCCTTCGTCATCCATTCGGGTATTATTGTTTCATTATAATATTGTTTTATATATTTATAATATATTATATTATTGTTTTATTATAATATTACTCCTCGCGAGTTTTTCACTGCAGTTTTGACTGGTGGTTTTGACTGAAGTCAGACAATAAATCTAAGTCTTCTCTACCCAATAAGAATCTTCTAAGTATTCTAATTGATTTTAAAAATGCTGTAGTCTGAATATTTTCTATTCTTCTTCTGACCTCTAGTTCTCTTTGCATCTTTTTTCAGTCTTTTAAGATCATTCCAATACCTCTGCAATTGGCATCAAACTCATTTTCATATTCCACAACATTTTCGGTTCTCTGGTAAGATTCGAGTATTTTTCTTCTTTTCATTTTCTTTTATGATCCGTTTCCTCTATGGTCCGTCGGTACAGAAGAACCTACTACAAGACAAGTTTTTCTTTCTTCTTCATTAACATGAGGTCTGGTTTTCTTGCCGGTATTCGTTGATCCGTTTGTATCTCAGAATACCACAGTATATTATCTTTTTCTTTTATACAGACATTTCTTTGTGCGTATATTATTTTTTCAGTAGGGTAAAATTTTAATACCTTTCACATTTCCCAGTGGATCCCCTATCATTCCCAGTCATGTCTTGTCTTGTATTCCTTTAGTTCCAGTTTGCTGTATTCGTTTAACATGATTAAGGTTTTTACCTCTGTCACCACATGACCTATACTTGCTATCCCTCTGTGTATAATCAATTTTTGCTTTGAGATACTTTGTCCCAATAGCATTTTATTGTATTTGAATGGATTAAGTTTCTTGCTTCCGTTTTCCCATTTTCATCTTTGTCAAGGACATCTCATGTACAATTTCCTAAAGTTTACGTTTGAAGTAGCCACAGTTTTTCTCTTGCCATTTTTGTTCTCTAAATCTTCCCGTTTGTCCTTATGTTATTTCTGATATTGTTGTTTCTGACTGCTGTAATCAGTCTTTCTTTGCTCTTTTTGTTTGTATATTGCGCCCCAGAATTGTCACTTCCACACAATGCTCAACATTGGCGATTTCTCAACCCTCTTAGTTTCTTGAAAAATAAATACGTCTATGTCATTCATTGGTTGTAAGGCCTTATGTAGCGTCATCAGTTTTCATTGTTTCGTGGTTCATCTCTCAGAGTTCCTTTTTTGTCAATTTTGAAAGGATCCAGAGTACTTGCAAGGGGGCACTGATCAGGTATTTATTTCTATGATTAGTTTTCTGGTGAAGAGTTTAATTACGAGAAATGTTCTTGTTATTCAGAGATATTCCTTTCTAACTTTTTCTTTTATCTCTCTTAGCTTGATGGTGTCCGCCTTTAATATTCACAAGTATTTATTGTTTTACGTAGTTTGTATAAATATTTTGTAGAATTTATGTTCCGGTTGTTTATCGAGAAAGATTTCGAATCATTCCTTGTTTTCGACGAAATTCTAATCCTATAAGTCTGGCTTTTTCAAATGTATGTACCACGGAAAATTTCAAATCCCGAATAGGAGCCTCATGGTATAGACATATATAATCCAGAAAAACATGCTGGGACAGACGAAAAACGCTGGATATATTGGAAGGTATATTTTTTCTTGTATATAGTTGGTTAGAAGTGTCCTGTTTTTGAAGAAATGGGCAGTGATATATATATATATATATATATATATATATATATATATATATATATATATTATTGTTACACCATTTAGTTTCAATAAATAGTAAAATGTTAACGGAGAGTTTTCTTGTCTTTGAGTTGCCAAAAACCAGGCGACTAGTTCTAACAAAACACCCCGACACTCAGAAAAAGTTCTGGATATATTGTGTCATTCCCTATCCGTAGATCATTCAAACACAACGGGGCCATACAGAGAGTTGATAAACCAACAACCCGAAAACGCAGGGTGTAGTTACGAACTAAGCCCATAATCAAGTACCGTGACTAGCAAAGGTCCACAACTGAAGTCTGAGGGACATCCAGACTCTATAAATCTCCAGAATATTTCTAAGTATTCTATCTGTACTTAACAGTGCTGTGGTACTGATCGTATTGATACTTCTTTTGATTTCTGATTCTCCCGGTCTCTTTTGCTGGCCTTTGCGGGCCCTTCCATAAGTTACAAGTACAACTCGTATCACCGTCACCTTCCTCAGCTTTTTCTGTTTTCAAACGTTGTTGTTGTTGTTGTTGTTGTTGTTGTTGTTGTTGTTGTTGTTCTTCTTCTTCTTCTTCTTCTTCTTCTTCTTCTTCTTCTTCTTCTTCATTGTTATTATTTTTACTCCTTGAGAGTTTTTCACATCAGCGTTAGCTGTTGTTGTTGTTGTTGTTGTTGTTCTTCTTCTTCTTCTTCTTCTTCTTCTTCATTGTTATTATTTTTACTCCTTGAGAGTTTTTCACATCAGCGTTAGCTGATGGTCTTTCACTAGAGTTTGAGTGACAGCAAGTCTTCTCAAGTCTCCAGAACTCTGCTCGGCATTCTGGGCTATCTCAATATAGATTAGATTGGATGATCTCTACTCGTCCTGTTATCTTATAACCCCGAATCCCTTTACCAATCCTTCGGTGACTGTACCAAGAGCACCGATTACAATTAGTATAATCGTCACTTACTTGTTTCATAGTTTTTCCGATTCCCTGGCAAGGACTAGGTACTTATTATTATTATTGTTATTATTATTATGTTTTTGAATTTTTGCTGTTGACGTTGTTATTGTTTTTTTTTGTAGTTGTTGTCGTCGTCATTGTCTTGTTACAGATATTTCACGCAGGAGTTACACGTAGCATATTCCCTGAGGGCCAGATGACAGTAAGTCACCTCAGTTCTTCATGTCTCACATCTAAGTATCTTAGCTGACCTCCGATGTGAGGGGATAGAGACTGTATCAATTCTTCCACTGATCTCTCCAGTTCCCCAATCTCCTTTAAAGATTGTTCCATAGGCGCACACAAGAATTGGTTGTTCAGACTTCTAATTGTTACTAGAATTATAACTGTTTGGTTTATACAATAAAACACAATATATCTTTATACATTTCGTTTTCCTTCTCTTTTAGTGTTAAAACCAAAAAAAAAAAAAAAAAATTAGAGAATGTTTTCAACACTCCTGAAAAGTCTAGAATATTTACTGTATAATAACATGCACATCAACTGCTAATATGATAACATATAAACAGTTTAAATCTTTTATATCATTTCGATACTGAAAACTATCCGCAGAGGAATTTAATCTTACATTTAGTTATAAAGTCAATGATAGGTTTCCAAAAGATTCATTGGTAAATAAAGACATTTTTATCGACAAATAATCGATAGCGCTAATGGAAAAGAAACGCCATCGTCATTTTCCCCGCAAAATGTAGTCATGACTGATAGACAAAGAATACCAGTCTTGTTCCCCTCATTGAATTTGAATACTTTGACATGTTCTGACGTAACCTCCGGCTTCTACTGACCGCTGTCCAGGCACGCCATTCTTCTGAAATAATTGTCATTTAAGGGGTCAGTATTCCCCTGGTGGTATTTCATGAACGACGGCTGACGTTTTTGAATATTCGATGGAAATCAGAAATTGCCATTAAGATTTTTGGCTTGATTCCATTACTTTTATTTAACCAAAGAAAAAAAAATGAAAGAAATATTGGGCTTCGAAGTTTGGACATTTATGAAATATTTTACTGAGAAGAAATAGGTATGGAACGCAAAATATTTGTCTCTAAAAAAGAAAAAAAAAGGATAGTCAGTTAAGTGGAATAATTTAGCGGTTTGAACACTGTGTTGTCATGGTTCTATACCACTATTAAGTAAAGCGTAGGAGTCTTTTTGGATATAACTATGTTTAAATATGAAAGTTTTGGCACAAAAAGCGTAAATAGAGTGAAGAAAGTCCGTTAGAATTTGATTTAGAGTCGGTTAATATGGGTGTAAAGATTTATTATATATAAGCTTTTAGAAAGGGGTCGATAAGTATACATGGCTTTTAGAGAGAGATCGATATGTATATCAGGCCTTTTAGATATGATATAGATAGAGCCTTCTTTGATACGTATAAATGGCCTTTTAGAGAGTGATTATTATTATGTATCAATAATCATTGAAAAAGGGACTGATATGTATAAGTAGCCATTTTAAAAAGATGTTGGTGTGTATCGTTAATCTTTTAAAGAGGGCATGATGTATATAGATGATCTTTTAGAGAGGGCATGATGTGTATACATGATCTTTTAGAGAGGGCATGATGTGTATAGATGATCTTTTAGAGAGGGCATGATGTGTATAGATGATCTTTTTGAGATGGTTTGATGTCTACAGATGATCTTTTTGATAGGTCTTCATGTGTATAGGCGATCTTTTAGAGAGGGTTTGATGTGTATAGATGATTTTTCATCTAGGGCATGATGTGCACAGATCGCTCTTAGAGAGGAGAATTAGTTTCAGGATTATAGAATCAGAATAGCTATGCTGTTGAAAAATAAATTTAACTTTCTGTCGATTTGAAGGGATTTTCTTGGATCTAAATAAATATAAACATGGAAAATCCTTTAAACAGTACAATAACATTCATAAGCATACCCCCATATATATATATATATATATAATGTTTAAGAGTATTGTCCAATTCTGGTTTTTATTTCAAGAGAAAGGTTATTGGCCTTAAGAAAACCTCATACAAATTTTGATCTGTGGTATAAGATTTCTTTCTGTTTCCTGAATTCTTTAAGCTGTCTCAGCGAGTTTAAGTTCATGTATGAAATAAGAAATTAAAATTGCCTGTATCTTTGTAAATAACTGCGTTTGATTTTAAAGGGAACGGACGTGTTTTTTCAAAAGCTTTGAATATCAACTTTTCAGTTAGTTTTTTTTTCTTTAATGAACCAAATCTAAAGAATTCAATTGAAGAAAATGTAAAACTTAAACACTGAAAATAACGACTGTAAAGTCAAATCGATAACTAAAGCAAAAAAGTAAGCGTCAATTGTTATATTTGTTTATATTTTCTGTGTTTTTGGAACCTTTGTCTAACATTTTATATTCATATAAGCGATTTCAATGTGTTTAGAGTTGCACATACATTACATAACGGTACTATTGTATTAAAGCATTTCCATACGAGAAATTCTTTCAGCCATAAAGGCTGAAAAAGACTACTTATTTTTTTTATTGTAAAAGGAGTTAAATAGCTTTAAGATCGCCGAATACCAAAAATATGTTGACACTTTGTCCGTGCGAAAAAGAACCAAGGACTGAATAGTACCGAGAAAAATTGTAAATGTTGTGACTGATGCCCGCGTCTAAAAGGATTCACAAAAACGATCAGGGACAAAATACACGATAGGAAATATCAAAATTGTTTTACATATGAAACAAAAAAATAATTACGGAAAACGAAGTAAATGTTAAGTGATAATAAGTTACAAACTTAATACCCGAAATAATTGTTGGTACATTAACATTTTTCTTTTAAAGAAAAAGTTTTCTTTCTTTGTTTAATGGCATATCAACCTTTGTAGGTTATTTAATGCCAAAGCCATTCTCCGAGAAGAACAGTAGTAGTACTATTTAACCTATAGGTGGGAAGATAAGAGGGTTCATACCTTTCCCACGGGTATTTGCCTGAAAGTGAACGTAATAGCGCGACTGGAATACGAACTCGCTCACTACGATTCCATTGTTCATCGCTTTAACCATTACACCACGAGGAGACTGCTTTAAAGAAAAAGGAAGAAATTGATAAAACCAAAGCAAACATAACAAGAAGGGGACAAAAGGAAATGTTTAAAGAAATAGTGAAGAACACATCCGGAATTGCACAGTGAAAAGTATGAACTTACTAGAGACAAATATAAGAGTAGAGAAAAATCATTCAAACATAATAATATCTGATGTAACAGCAGCAGCAGCAGCAGCAGAAGAAGAAGAAGAAGAAGAAGAAGAAGAAGAAGAAGAAGAAGAAGAATCTAAATGAAAGTTCTTTTTATTTAATTAAAGTAAATATCAAGAAAGGATATTATAAGTGTAGCACGTCGCGGGGAAAATAGAAAGAGGCTAATAATGTTCTCACTAAGAAATGAAGAAGACGCTAATTTTTTCCTTACTCTAAATTTCGGAGTAAAATCAAAAGTAAAGAAGAAGAAAATATATGAGTTAATTCACTTGAACAGAAAGAAAAGATGCCTTTAAAAAAAAGAAAAGAGATAAGAAAGAAAACCAAAAAGAACTTTAAAAAACAACAAAACAAAAGTGAAAGTCAATAACTGCAGAAAATTTATCGACGTAATTGAAAATTTAAACGAGAAAATGAAAGTAGAGAAAATTTTAACATATCATATACAAATGCTAATTCACTGAGAAACAAAATATTGGAAATAAAATTAATTGCTAACGTAAATAAAATAATTTGTATTGCAAGAACACATTTGTCTGCGGAAAATGTAAAAGAAGCAGAAATAGCAATATCAAATTTTAAAATAACGTGGTAAGATTGGAAAATATAATACAAATCTTTGGGGGACTGCTAAATATGTTTATAACATGTTTAAATATCTAAATTGAATTGGTCCTAAAAAAAATAAATCTTTGGCCTTCAGAAACGGATTCTCATAACGATGTTATATATATATATATATATATATATATATATATATATATATATATATATATATATATATATATATATATATATATATATATAAGTAAAGAAGAATAGTAAATACTACTAGAACAACTGAATAAGGTTTCTTTTACATCTGATAAATCTGAAAAGATTCTAATGGTCGGAGATTTTAATTTACCTAACGTAGATTGGGTAAATTGTTTTGTTGTTTCTTTTGTAAATTCAGTAAGTTAACATTTCAGAATACAAGACGAATATTTAGATTTGTTTACAACAAAAGGATTGTATTGGTATAAAGAAAAAGATACGAGATGTAAGATTAGATAAAGCCACATTAGATTAAGTTTTTTTCGAACAATGAATGTTTTATAGGAAAAGTAATTTTAAAAGCACTGTTAGGTAAAGCTGATCATACATGTATTGAAATAGAAATTATAGTAAACCCGGATGTTGATTATAAATGAAAAACAGAGAAAATGGTCTAAATTTACAGCGTTATGTTCAGAAAAAGGTGATAATATTGAGTGGGATTATGAATCTAGCACCGTTGAAATTAACGAAATGTGGGAAGAATTCAATAGAAAGATAAAATCAATAATAGATGATATATTTGAAGTTATAATAAAATTCTCTCAACAATGAGTTCCATTAGAAAAATTACCTTAGGATAGTAATAGACTTTCTCGTAGAAGAAATAAAAAAGAAGATAAGGCTTGGAAAGAATTTAGAATTATACCAAGTAAAGAAAACTATCAAAATGCTTTAAGTAAGGAAAATAAATTTGACAAATTGAAAGAAAATGAAAAACTCTGAGTAAGTTAAAATGGAAACATGAAAATAAAATTGTTAGAAATATCAAACACAACGGAAAACCATTATTAAAATATGAAAAACCAAAACCTAAAATTGACAAAAATGTTTGTACAGTAAAAAGAATGATAAGATTGGTGAATTAACAAAAACTCTAGTTGAAAGAGCTGATGTACTTGAAAGATTTTTGAAATCTCCTTATTCTTTGAAAGAATTTGGTCCTCAACGGGAAAGTTATGAGTGAGGACAGTACAAAAAAATAAGGATGAACTAAAGACATAACGTAATGGTAAGTTGGTTGGTTGGTTTTATGACAAATCAACCTTTTTAGGTTATTTAAGGCCAAATCCATTTTTATGCAAATAGTCAGTTATATTTCAAGCAATTCGGTTTAGCATGAGTACACAGTTTAATTGTCAAAAACATTTCTATTTCATGCTATTCACTTTAGTCAAACAGTTCAAATTCAGCTAATTCGGTTTAGTATAAGTATAGATTTTCTTTACTCTAAGTTAAACGTCGAAACAGTTGTATAGTAAACAATTCAGTTTAGTGTAAGTACAGTTTTAATGTCAAAATAGTTCCATTTCAAACAATTCAATTTAGCATAAGCATGCAGTTTAAATGTAAGTACACAGTTTAATTGTCAAAAAATATTTCTATTTCAGGCTATTCAGTTTAGTCAAAAAGTTCTATTTCAGACAATTCCGTTTAGCATAAGTATGCAGTTAGTTCTATTTTACCCATAGATAGGGGCCTATCAGGTGCTACCACTCCGAGCCAGAGTGGACCTGGGAGCAATTGCAATAAAGGGGTACTCCGCATTCCCCAAACTTTCAGCATTTCTGGAACCTGACCATCAGATTGTTTAGTGTCATATGCAGGACATTCATTACGGAGGGGGTCTTACTCCTCTGCAGAGGTGCAGTCGGTGTAGTCTACAGCCCCCCAGCCGAATAGGGGCAAATAACGCAAGGATTACCCAAGTTGGATGTTAGTAAAGCAATGGGAGCTAAAATGAAAAAGACATCGTAAAATATTAAGATATTAATCATTTAATTAATCATTCATTAATGCAATATGTAAATTGTTCAAGAAATGTATAAAATATGAAAATGATTTCGGAGATTTCGAAATCGGTAATTGGTAATACAATTAAAGAGGAAAAGGTTCGATAGTTTAAAAAGTAATTACTGACCAGTTTCTCTAAAATGTTTATTGTGTAATGCTTTTGAAAAATTGATCAGAAATCACATGTAAAAAAACGAATAAGACCTCCTATTGTATTCAGGCTTGGCCTTTAGTGTCGAGATACGGAAATTGGAGTGCAATATTCAGATTAGAGGGTATACAAAGAAGAATGACAAAGATAATTTTAGAAAAGTGAAATATAACAATTATAAGGAGAGATTAGAGAAACTGGGAGATTAACTACTTTACTAGAAATTGAAACGTTCAAAATAATTTATGAAATTTCTGGTTATGGTAGACATTTTCGGGATATTTTTCCTCGAACTGGACATTTTTTGTCTGTCTTCAC
>OY757931.1:81905834-82023334 GCA_963585895.1 Sepioteuthis lessoniana | reverse complement strand
TTTTTACAAGAGATTTTCCCGAAAATGTATTGATCTTAGTTTCTGACAGCGGGTGCAGGTTATCAGTGCAGCATTGGGAGGTTGTTTCGGTCTATAAAAATAAATTTTCTTTTTAAGGTTTTATAATTTAGTATACATTAGGATAGAGACGTCGTACAGTTCGAACATGAAATTGACAGATTTCCCCTCAGGGATGATAAGAAAAAATCTATCTATAATGATAAACAGTGCACGGTATTTTTAGATTTTTTTTTCTTTATGCATGTGCTTTGAGGTTTTCATGGTGTAACAGTTTCCGTCCAAAGTGAGTTCAAACCTTAAACAAGGCTGTCTTCATTTCGTATAGCACCAATGCCCTTCGGAGAGGGATATAATTCATACTATTCTCCCTTCAGTTAAGGGTAAATAGTAGGGCACAATGGACTCTTTCACTTTGGTATAGCAACCGGTCTAGGAGAAGAAAAACAATGAATTAAACCCAGCTGTTGATCTGTAAAGAGATGAGTTCACTAGGATATTCCTTCTCAAGACACGCGACATAAGTAGGGCCTCCAGAACAACGAAAAAAAAAACAGCCCCCCCCTCCAAAAAAAAAAACGAATATTGAACAGGTGAGTGAAATCTGTGTGCTGTACCTTTTATGATAAAGTCATTCTAAACAGTTTTTCTTTGGAATTGAGTGCAGTATAAGTTCACTTAAAAAAAAATTAAGTGTATATAAAAGATAGAATTATTTAAATTGAATTAAATTTGTCAAAGAAATCGAAATAATACTCTATGTATATAATATATAAAGATTTATTATTCAAGAAATATTTAATGTATAACAATTTTATACATAACAAATACGAATAATGCTTTATTAATCCATATGCAATTCTTGTTTTGCATCTTTTGTTGTGAAAGTTTTAAATTTTATACTTTTCAAAATAATAACTTTTTTCAGCTTCAAAAGATACATTTTATAGTTTTTCTTAACAATGAAAATTCAACCGACACAGATATTACAGTCTAACCCAATATTAAACTACATCCAATGGGGATAGAATCCGGCATATATTTTTAACATGGGACTTAAAATGAGTACTTGCGGACAAGGAAAAAATTCCAGTCTTTGATTTTCTCCATTTATTTTATTAATTTCACAAAAGGAAGCTTTTGCTGCAGAGTTGTAAAGCTGGCATGTCTCGTTTTTTTTTTTTACTATGACCTTTCAGAAGTTTAGAACACAGCTGAAGAAAGGAGGAACAGATATTGCACTCTGATCCTCGGTAGAATCTTCGGGAAGCAACATGAGGATCTTGGACAGAATGAACAGGTTGTACACTTTGATCCTAGACCGAACTGCCAGAAAGCGATACTCAACAGTTCTTTTTCTTCAGTTGTTTCAATTTTACCTTTTTTTTTTATAATGAATATAGCTCATTTTTCAATTCCACATACCTTCCTTTATCTTGACTGAAGATTCTTAAATTTTTTATTAAGGATTGTAATTCATTTTCATTTTGGCAAAAATACTGATATCCAGGTACATGAGATTTGTTTATTAAGGATTGTAATTCATTTTCATTCTTGGCAAAAATACTGATATCCAGGTAAATGAGATTTGTTTATTAAGGATTGTAATTCATTTTCATTCTTGGCAAAAATACTGATATCCAGGTACATGAGATTTGTTTATTAAGGATTGTAATTCATTTTCATTCTTGGCAAAAATACTGATATCCAGGTACATGAGATTTGTTTATTTAGGATTGTAATTCATTTTCATTCTTGGCAAAAATACTGATATCCAGGTACATGAGATTTGTTTATTAAGGATTGTAATTCATTTTCATTCTTGGCAAAAATACTGATATCCAGGTACATGAGATTTGTTTATCTCTTCTTGAGACTTAATAAGTCTATAGTCTCTTATGCACTTACAAGTTTATAAATCAGTGGGATCATTGCAAGAAAAAAAAAACTAATGGTGATACTTAGTTTCTCTGGAAGTATCACTTTTTTCTTTGTTCAGGTTTCTCATCCAAGTTCGATTCTCCAGTTTTCCATAGTTGTCCTGATTAAGTTCATGACTTGCTCAATTTTTATTATTATTATTATTATTATTATTATTATTATTATTATTGATGTTGTTGTTGTTGTTGTTGTTAAAATACCGTAGTGTGAGAAGAAACTGAATTTTAAAAAAAAGTACTACACAGGCAGTAATTTTCGTGAAGCAAATTATAAGTTTTTTTTTTTAATTTTATTTTAAAATTTCTTTCTTAAGGCCACCGGCTAATAGAGCAGCTGATGACTTTTATTTCTTTTGTTTTGTGCTTTTTTTTATTTTGTTATTATCATTGTTCTCATTGGGAAAAATGCCATCTTAACGAACAGCTCAGAAAGTGTTTCAGTGCCCGAAGCATGAACAGTTTTACACAAATTCATTCCGTTTTGTACTTCAATGGGTCGCCAAAAACGGATTTTTTCAGGAAATTGTGCGGAGGAATCTTTTTAAAAAAATTTTTTTCATTATCTTATTTTTTCCGTATTTATTTATTTATTTATTAATTCATTCATTTATTTATTGGCTTATTAACTTTTTTCCTCTTTTCTTAAAATTTGAAACTACCCTCGGAGCTAGGATTAGGGGTGGTAATGAAAGAAAAGATTTGGTCGATTACTCCAGCTCAGAGATACACTAAGGGGTAATCACTCCACAATTCTTGGATTTTCTTGAGAAAATTCAGGAATAATAATAATATTAATAATAATAATAATAATAAGAAGAAGAAGAAGAAAGGAATTGATAAACAAGCGTATGATTGAAGTTCCAGTCTTCATGAACTAGAAAATATTGCACTTCGCGAAACTGTTCGTCTTCTTACGAGAGTACTGTCACTGTGACTGTAAATATAACATCGGAAAATATGATGGAACATAAAAAACATATATTTCTTTCTCTCAACCTAGGTCTTGGGTAAAGCCCCGTAAAAGGATTTTAAGGAAAAAAAAGTGAAGCTAAAAATTAAATAATATCAACGGTCTTGAGAAAAGACTGGACGTATTGGAGATCAGAGAAAGAATCGAGACTATCCAGACAAAAGAATTGCCGGCATCAACAAGAATACTGAGAAGAGAACCAGAGAACTAAGGACATTTACTTTCATTTAGACTCCAGTGAAAAACTTAAAACAACAACAATAATAATAATAATAAGCAAAAGGACCAGGGAACAAGAAAATTAATGACCATGCATAAGGCCTTGCATCCCAGAAATGATATTGACAGACTATATGTGTGTCAAGAAAAGAAGAAGGTAGAAGAGTCGCCAGCATTGAAGACAGCGTTGACATATCAATATAACGACTCGAAGACTTCATAGAAAAGTGCGGAGGAAGACTAATTCCAACCACCAGAAGCAATACTGACGACACGAGGATTAGCAAAACAGAAAAGACCAGAAAACAAAAATGGGAAGAAAAACAACTGTATGGACGTTTTAAGTGACTAACAAACGACATCTCTCACGATAAAACATGGACATAACAAGGAAAGGGAAACCTTAAAAAAGAAATTGAATCTCTTTGAATAGCAGCTAAAAACAACGCCATAAGGACCAACCATATCAAAGCGAGGATAGATAGGACGCAACAAAACAACAGATGTAGGTTATGTGATGATAGAGACGAACATACTAAGCAAATGCAGCAAACTAGCCCATAAAGAGTATAAGAATAGACACGACTGGATGGGCAAAGTGATCCACTGGGAACTGCACAAGAAAATAAATTTGACCACACGAAGAAATGGTATATGCATAACCCAGCATCTGTCTTGGAAAATGAGATGTACAAACTCCTCTGGGTTTGTGAGATACAAACGGAACACCTAATCTCGGCCAGACGACTAGACCTTCCTTTTTGTAATGAACAAAACTATAAAAATGTCAAAATTATGGACTTTGCTGTCCCATCTGACCACAGAGTAAAATTGAAAGAAAGCGAAAAGAAGGATAAGTACCTGGACCTTTGCTAGGGAATTAAAAAAACTGCAGAACATGAAAGTAATGGTTGTACCAATTGTCATTGGTACTCTTGGTACACTCACTAAAAGTTTGTTAAAAAGAATAGAGGACCTGAAAATAAGAGGTCGAGTGGAGACAGTACAAACTATAGCATTGTTGAGATCGATCAGAATACTGAGAAAAGTCCTGAAGACTCGAGAATACTTGTCACTCAAAATCCAATGAAAGACCATCGGTAAAAGCTGATGTGAGAAACTCTCCATGATAAAATAATAATAAGAATAACAAGTCCAAGACTCGCTGATCAAGTTAGAACGTTAATAAAGAAAGGTTGGTTTTCTGACCGTCAAATATTAGAAATACACCAACAAATAAATTTGGAACCAAGGCAACAAAACTCTAATATATTACTCGATACACCAAATACTGAAAAACAAATGTGAAAAATTTTTAATTAATAACTGCAATAATAATACAAAGAAGGAACTTTAAAAAGTGATTAAAGTCAAGAAAATTAATGATTATGCGCCAGGCTTTACGTCTGCGAGATGACATAGACATCAACGTGAGTGGAAAAGAAGGAAGAAGAGGCTTTTACCAATATTGAAAATTGCGTAGATGCATGAATATAATGATTCGTGGACGACATTAAGAAGAGGAAAGAAATGATATTAAAAGCATCAGAACAAAGAGAAAAACAAGAAAAACTAGATAAGAGAAATGAGAAGATAAACATTTGGTTGGATAGTTCAAACGACAAACGAGCGAGCTTAAACAAAACAAAAAAAAAAAGAAAAAAAAAAGACCAGGACATGGCAAAGCAAGGGAAACCCCAAGAGGTAAATCGCATCCCTACGAATAGATGCACAAAACAAAGACATAAGGACTAATTATATTCAAGCGAAAATTTATTATACGTTACAGAATAGAAAGTAAAGGTTCAGTGGAGAAATAAATGAAACGGTTCATCAAATAATAAGCGAATGCAGCAAACTTGTACAAAAGAACAACGAAACTAAGATCGACAGGGTAGGAAAAGAGATCCACTGAAAATTGTCCAAGAGATTGAAATTTACCATACAACCAAATGATATATGCACAAACTAGAATCCGTCCAAGAGAATGCGTTACAGATGGATCACATAACCCCGACTAGAAGACCTGATATAGAGAACTTGACATCTTCATGATTTTGCCGTTCCAACGAGAAAATAAAAGAAAGCGAAAAGATAAACAAGTACTTAGACCTTGCCTGAGAGCTAAAAAAAAGCTATGGAATTGGAGGATGATGGTAATACCAGTTGGACTTAAGGTTCATATGATTGTTCCTATAGGATTGAAAAAATACTGGAGGAATTGGAAATTAGAGGAATTGTCGTAACCATTAAAATCATTTTTAAGATCGGCTAGAATACTTCGAGTGTCCTGGTGACCTGAAGAGACTTACTGTCACTCATTTCAGAGAAAAACCACCTACTAACATTGATGTGAAAAACTCTCAAGGAGTGAAAAAATCATTTACATAACAATAAAATGAAAAACAACTGTAACAACAATTACATGCCTGGCTTATATTATCACCTTTAAATAAGTATACCTGAATAATTTTCTTCAAAACAAAAGGAATTAGATTTTCTTCAAACCAAAGAAACGAGATTTTCTGTCTTGTAGTTTCTAGTGAAACATTAATTAAAATGGATATTATTAGATATTATTTATTTCCAAACTCTACAACATTTAAACTGCATCAGTATATGTGACGAGAGTATTTAAATTCTAAATTCTACATATTGTTATTCTTATTTTCAGTATTGGGTTATAAATGATATCATTTGTTTTGACTGATTAAAGTTTATCTAAAAATATTTTGCAACTATTTTCACTTTAGACATATAATCACATGCTCTGTCAATCTAATTCTAGTCGTACAGAAAAATACACGCATACACATACCCTCATAAACATGTGTGTGTGTGTGTGGTGCGTATGTCAAAGTATGTGTCTATTTTAATAGATGATCATAATATTGTTGGTATAACTTTATTCTTTGTTTGTTTTTCATTGGAGTTTGAATGACACAAAGTCTCCTCAAGCCTCCAGGAATTTTCGTTGTATTCTGACTGATCTTAATGAAGCTGTAGTCTTGATAGTTTAGATCGTCCTTTTCTAGCCTCCCCATCGCCCTTCCAAGCCTTTGGGGACCGTTGCGCACAATTGGTATTACCGTCACCCTCATGTACCACAGATTTATCAGTTCTCTAGCAAGGTCTAAGTACTTTTCCTTTTTTTCTTTTTTTTTTTTCAATCAGTGGTCCGCTGGAACGGCCAACTCCACAATATAACAAGATCACTTTTTCTTTTTGTTTTTTTTTTTTTTGGTAATTATCAATTGGTCTGGTTTCCTGGCGGGTATTATCATCATTATTATGTTTATTCTTGACAGATTTTTCACACTCAGTTCCTCTGATTTCCCATTCCTTCAGTTTCCTTTCCAAGCCATTACAAATCGTTCCAAGTGCACCAATTACAATTTATATCACCGTCACTCTCCTGTACCATTTTCTCTTTTAGTTCGCCGGCAAAGTCTAAGAATTTGTCAATCTTTCCTCGATGTTCACTTATGTTCCACTGGAATGTTCAAATCAACAAGATGGCATGTTCTTTTTTCTTTATTATTATTATTATTATTATTATTATTATTATTATTATCAATTAACTTATTTTAGAGGTTTTCACACCAGCGTTAGCTGGTGGTTTTTCATTGGAGTCTGAGGGACAGCAAGTCACCTCAAGTTTCCAAAATTATTCTCATTATTCTGGCCGATCTCAACAATGATGTAGTTTGGATGGTATCCTCTTGTCCTATTATTTCCAAGTCCTCTAGACCTTGTACCAAACTTTTAGTGACTGTACCGAGCTCATCAATTAAAATTAATACCACAGTCACTTTCATGTTCCAGAGATTTTCAGTTCTTTAGCAAGGTCCTAGCACTTATCTCATTCCTCACTTTCTTTCAGTTTTACCCTGTGGTCAGCCAGAACAGCAAAGGCCACTATTCGGCCAGTTCTCTCTCTCTCTCTCTCTCTCTCTCTCTGTTGACTATCTCTAGGTCTGGTTGTCTTGCCAAGATTAGGAGATGCGTTTGTATCTCAAAATCCCAGAGAATTTTGTGTGGTCAAATTTAAACTTCTTGCACAATTCAATGTGGATCACCTTGCCCACCCTGTTATGTTTAGTCTTATACAAATTTTGCTCTAATTTACATCATTCACTTATTATATGATTGATCGTTTCGGCTCAATAATCACATACCCTCATCATCATCATCATCATCATCATATCGCGCTGGTAGCACGGATATCCCTGACCCTCTCTCGCCACTCCTCCCTATTGTTCATCGCCCTAGGTAAGTCTTCAGGACAACATCCCGTATCCTCACATAGCTGCTGAATGTATGTTCGTGCTGGTCGTCCTGCTCTTGCACGGCCATGTGTGGGGGTCCATAAGAGTACATCTCTTATGAGTTCGTTCCTGCTTCTCCAGCAGTGTCCTGCATGTCTGGCTCGTCTAACTTGAATAGTTTTCGTGATAGGTGGTAGGTGGCCGTACAGTTGGTGTCTTGTGGGGTGTTACCGCCAGAACTTGTTTAAGATTGCACGTAGCATTCTTGTGTAATTGCCGTCTAGCTTCTTCTCCAGCCGTTTTGTTAGCGTCCATGTAGTGCAGCCATATAGCAGTATCATTGAGATCGATCAGAATACTGAGAAGAATCCAGGAGAGCTTAGGAGACTTGCTGTGCATCAACTTCTTGTGAAAGACCATCAGCTAACACTGGTGTAAAATAATAATAATGATAATAATAACCAAGTTACACAACAGAAATATCATTAAAGGAATAAACACATGGGATGTATCCTTCGTAAGATACTTAGGATCATTCGTAAAGTGGACAAGTGAAGACATTCAACAAAAGGACGAGAGAACAAGGAAATTCATGATGATACCTAAGGCCTTGCATTCCAGAGATAATGTAAACAGACTCAATGTGTCCAGAAACGGAGGAAGGGGACTTGCCAGCATTCAAGATACCCTCGATCATCAATAAAACGACTCGAAGACTATATTTTGAAAAGTGCAGAGAAAAACTGATTTCACCGACTAGAAACTATACGGACAACACAAACATTAACAGAACAAAATTAACCAGAAAGCGAAAATGGTTTGTTTAATGACATATCAACCTTTCTAGGTTATTCAATGTCAAAGCCATTCTCCTAGAAGAACAGTAATGGTACTATTTAACCTATAGCTGGGAGGATAAGGGGCTTCCCAAGAATATTTGTCCGAAAGTGAACGTAATAGCGCGATTGGAGTACGAACTCGATTCTGCAGTCCCTCGCTTTAACCATTACATCACGAGGACACCCCCAAAGCAAAAATGGGATGCAAAACAACTCTATGGAAATTTCAAGTGGCAAGCAAGCAAAATTTCACTCGAGAAAAACTTGGAAATGGCTAAGAAAGGGAAACTTAATCTCTCCGGATAGCAACCCGAAATAACGCTATAAGGACTATGTAAAATCGAGAATAGACAAGACGCAACAAAATAGCAGATGTAGGGTTTGGGAAACATTAGCGGTGATAGAAAAACGTGCACTAGTGAAAACAACCTCCAAAAACTATCGAAAAAAACCAACAAACACAAATGCCTTAAAACTAAAAACGGCACAATATCAATTAGCAGGCGTATATATAAAGGAACAGACAGAATACATTCAAAATCAGATAGATAAGATTAGAGACTCGGTGGAAGATAGACAATCTAGGATAGCCTGGCAAACAATAAACGAAATGAGTAGAAGAAAGAACACAGCCAAAGCAAAACTGAAAGCAGCAAACCAACAAGAAAGAATAAAACAGTGGAAACAGCACCGAAAATAACACATGAACCAATCACCAGAATAATTAGCAAACAATTAGACATTAAACTAGGACCGTTCACACAAGAAGAACTCGACTCGGTTCTCAGAAAAATTAAAAACAGGAAAGCTGCAGGGCTAGACGAAATTCCCCCGGAAGTATGGAAGACCAGACAATTCGACGACATACTGCTCCGACACTGCAACGCAGTATACAATCAAAATCCGATAGAAAGATGGATGAAAGGATGCATACTCCCCTTCCCTAAAAAGGGGGACCTCGGATTAGCCAAAAACTACCGAGGCATAACACTTACATCCATAGCAGCCAAAATCTACAATGCCCTACTACGAAACCGCATAGAACCCGAAATCGACAACATACTTAGAAAAAACCAAAATAGCTTCCGAAGAAACAGATCCACGACCTCACAAATATTAACCATCCGTAGAATCCTTTAAGGTGTACGGGCAAAAAACCTACAAGCGACATTAATTTTTGTTGACTTTACCAAGGCTTTCGATTCCATTCACAGAGGAAAGATGGAACAAATCCTACTAGCGTACGGCATACCTAAAGAAACCGTAGCGGCAATAACGATTCTCTATAGAAACACTAAAGTAAAAGTACGATCACCAGATGGAGACACAGAATACTTCGACATTGTAGCAGGAGTACTACAAGGGGACACGCTGGCCCCGTACCTCTTTATCATTTGTCTAGACTACGTACTTAGAACATCGATTGACAAAATCAAAGAGAATGGCTTCGAACTGACGAAGAAAAGAAGCAGAAGGAATTAAAAACCAGAGAAAGAACTGAGTCTGTGTGGTCTCAGTTCTTTCTCTGGTTTTTAATTCCTCAAGTGTTTCTGCCAAGCCTTGAGCGACCGTTCAAAAGGCATAAATTATTATTATTGCTATCATGACAGTTTTTCACTCAAATCTTAGCTGACGTTCTTTTATTGGAGTGTGAGTGATAACAAGTCTCATCAAGTTACTAGGAATCTTTTCAGTATTCGTGCCGAAGCAGAGATGAACTCATAAGAGATGTACTCATATGGATCCCCACACATGGCCGCGCAAAAGCAGGACGACCAGCTCGAACGTACATTCAGCAGCTATGTGAGGATACAGGATGTTGTCCTGAAGACCTACCTAGGGTGATGAACGATAGGGAGGAGTGGCGAGAGAGGGTCAGGGATATCCGTGCTGCCAGCACGATATGATGATGATGAGATGGTCTACGCTCGTCCTCTGATTTCCAAATCTCACAGTCCCTTTACCAAGATTTGGGGAGTGTTCCGAGCGCACCAATTACCATTGGTATCACCACACTTTCATATTTCATAACATTTTTTAGTTCTCTAGCAAGATCTAAGTACTTAATTCCCTTTTCTTTGTTTTTCAATTTGTGGTCTGCCTAGACGGCAAAGTGCACTTTTCTACATATTATCTCATTTTCCGGGACGGGTTCTGTTTGGTACAGACAACATTTGTTCGTATGGTAAACTTTCAATTTTTGCACAATTCCCTGGGGATAACTTTTCCCACTCAGTTGTGTATAGTGTTATACACTTTTTGCGCAAATTTGCTGCATTCACTTATTATGTGATAAATCGCTTCGTCTCTATTACCACATAACCGACACTTCCTATGATTATAATTTACTCACTAGAATTTTTTACATCAGCGTCAGCTGATGGACTTTCACTGGAGTTGAGTGACGGCAAGTCTCCTCAAGTCTCCAGGACTCTTCTCGGTATTCTGGCCGTTCTCAATAATGCTGTAGCTTGCATGGTCTCCACTCGTCCGCCAATTTCCAAGTACTCCAGCCCCTTTAATAATCCTTTAGTTACTGTACTAAAAGCACCAATCACAATTGGTATAATTTTCACCTTCATGTTCCATAGTTTTTTCAATTCCCTGGCAAGGTCGAGGAACCTATCCTTCTTTTCACATTCATTTATTTTTATTCTGTGGTCAGCCGGGACAGTAAACCCGATAATTTTGGAAATTCTTTTTTTTTTATTATTATTATTCAGTCTTGTCTTCTGACTTAGATTAGGTAATCCGTCTCTATGTCAAAGTCCCATAGGAGTTTATGTGTGTCATTTTCTAGGACAGAAGCTTGGTTGTGCATATACCATTTGTTTGTATGGTCAAATTTCAATTTCTTGCGCATCTCCCTGTGGATCACATTGTCCACCCACTCGTGTCTCGTCCTATACTCCTTCTGTGCTTATTATTATTATTATTATTATTTACTCCTTTAGAGTTTTTCACATCAGCGTTAGCTGATGGTTTTTCACTAGAGTTTGATTGATAGCAAGTCTTCTCATGTCTCCAGGACTCGTCTCAGGATTCTAGCTGTTCTCAGCAATGCTATCATTTGGATAGTCTCTACCCGTCTGCCAACTTCCAAGTCCTCCAGACCTTTTAATAATCCTTTAGTTATTGTGCCAAAAGCACGAATCAATTGGTACAATCGTCACTTTCATATTCCACAGCTTTTTCAATTCTCTAGCAAGGTCGAGGTACTTATCCTTCTTTTCACATTCCTTCAGATTTATTCTGTGGTCAGCCGGGAAAGCAAAGTCCACAATTTTGCAAATTCTCTTCTTTTTGTGGATTATTATAAGGTCTGGTCTTCTGGTCTGGATTATGTGATCCGTTTGTATGTTAAAGTCCCATAGGAATTTATGTGTGTCATTTTCTAGGACAGGTGCTGGGTTGTGCACATACCATTTGTTAGTATGGTCAAATTTAAATCTCTTGCACATTTCCCAGTGGATCACCTTTCCGACCCAGTCGTGTCTAGCCTTATACTCCTTCTGTGCTAATTTACTGCATTCGCTTATTATGTGATTGATGGTTTCGTCTCTGTCACCGCATAGCCTACATTTGCTACATAATTGCGTCTTATCTATTCTCACTTTGGTATGATTGGTCCTTATGGCGTTATCCTGTGCTGCTATTAGGAGAGATTCCGTTTCTCTCTTAAGGTTTTCTTTTCTTAGCCAGGTCCAGGTTTTTTAGCGTGAAATGTTGTTTATTAGTCGTTTAAAGCGGCCATAGAGTTGGCTTTTTTCCCATTTTTGTTTCCTAGTTTTTTTCATTCTATATTATTATTATTATCATTATTATTATTTAATCCTGATTATTATGAAATAATAAAATATTCAAGATATCAGTGCCAGTAACAAATTTCATCACAGTTACTTTGGAAAGCTGAAGAGTGGATCTAACAGTTGGAGAGTAAACCCTAACAAAGGTAAAAATCCAAAGTGGCATCTTGCAGGGAGACGCATTATCGTCCATTCTATGGGTTCAATCAATAATGCCACTTAATTATGCACAAAAAAAATGGAAAACAAATTTAGAAAATCGCAGAAAAAGTAGAAGAACCTCATGTAAATGGATGATATAAATGTATTAGCTAAAAATGAAAAAGAGCTAAGAAACCTTTATACAAACTATTAGAATCTACAAGCAATATATGGGAATGAAATTAGAAGCAAACACCATCAAGCAAATTATATGAAAGATAAAGTAAGAAAAGAATACCGCTGAAGATCAAGAAAAAATTCTCAAAACCAAAATACACCTTAGAAATCTAATCAAGGGGAAATACCTGCTCTAACAATCGTAAAAAAAGAAGAAAATAAAAGCACATTTCCTGTAACTTGAAACTATACGGATCAACAAATCTAGATAAAAATCTGCTCTAATAATTATAAAAAAGAAGAAAAATGTGTCATTCATCTGTACACTCAAAGATGATTGCTCCTTTTTTAGTTTCAATTAAGATATCAATATCTAACACTTGGTAAGCCATGCTTTCAGCTCATTTTTAAGCCATTGAGTAATTCCTTCATAGCATGTCTTTGAACATTTGGATGATTATTGGCAGCACCCATCTCTTCTCCAATTAACATGTGGTAAGTTGTAGTTGGTTACATAGTACTAGGAGCAAGGAACAATTCTGATCTGTCTAATACTGGTGCTTTTGAATTCAGAGTTGTCATTCTCTTTAAGTAGTTGCCGTATGGATTTCAAAAGACGATAACGAGAAGTGTCTCGTCTAGGATTTGAACTTCTCCCTTTGAATCATTTCTCCACGGTAATAAGCGTTTCGCCACGCATGCCTTCTTAATGAGAAATGCGTCTTGTAAAAACTTAATCACTTCATTTTGATTACTTAATGTAACGGGATATCAAATATAAAAATTAATAATCTCAACTGCATTTTAGCCCAGTTGACTAGGACTAAAGAATACGCCGTTAACATCTTTGCAGAGAGGTAAGACCTTCCTCAAACGAGTGTCCTGGATATCTTACCAAACCATCTGATGGTGAGGCTTCAGTTCAGGAGATCTGAAAATGGGGAATACACTTTTATTGTCATTACTCCTAGATCCACTCTGACACAGAATGGTAGTATTTGATAGGATCCCATTGATGGGTCGACTATTTAACTGTGCGCAAACAAACTGATGTTAAATTAAATACTTTGCGTTACATAACAATAATTTAACTGTAAACAAATAAATATTAGCTTATATATTTACGATATGTATAAACAGGATTTGGCATTAAATATCCCATAAGGGCTGATATGCCATAAAACCCGAACAAACCAAAGCAAACTACTGGATTCCATAAAAGGGTTTTTGTAAATTAATATTACCAATCGGTATATCGAATAAACAGAAAATAAAATAAAAAAGAAATACTACACGAACTTTAAGACATGACAATAAGAATAAATTTATGTAGTCATGGAGTTTGGCCAATAAGTAAAGAATACGTAGATATTTAATGAATTTGTGATTCTTTAAAGGGTTAAATGGATTTTGTTGCACGAGACATTTCTGTTTGGCAGGAGTTATTCTTGGGACATTCATATCAATTCGTTAAAAGAGCTCAAACTGAAACTCTCTGTATTACCTGAGTAAAGAGGCACGTTTAGATTAACAGTTATCGTCGTAGGAAATGTAATCGATAATCAGAGTTCAATTCATTTTCAAATGCGTTTCACTTGATGTTAATACCCTTTGGGAAAAGCATGAATCCATTTGTTCTTCACTCAGCTGTGCGTAAATAGTAGGGCAGACTGGATTCTTTAGCCTTGGTTATGCAACCAGTCTAGGAGTAAATACTATCAATTCAGAACCAGTTATTAATCTGCTTAAAATTTGACCATTTGTCGTGTTCTATTAGTGGTAGAGGGGTTGGGTAAATACTTACCTAAGTCATATTTTGAGGGTAAATATCAATCAAGTCATTTAAAAATAGAAATAGACTTGTTCTAACAAAAGATTTGATTCAAAATTTCCTCAAGATTACCGACTACAATAGACGGATGAAGAAGAGCGGTGGATACAACGGCTAAAACCTAACAATGATAACCAAAGCCTGAACGAATAAGAATATAATAAGGATTATTCGTCTTCTAAAATGTTTAGACAAAATCAGAACTAGATAACCAATGTGTCATTGATTTAAATATTTTGATTCATCCGTTAAGCATAAAAAAACGCCTTTTAGAAAATCTTTTGTCTTTGATATGAAATTAAATTGAATCTGATAGTCAGACTTTACTTCTGGAGATCTGGGGAGGTATGAAATGCCCATTCATTGTTATTACTCCCGAATTCACTTTGACCTGCTTGTGTCTCATCTATGGGTCAAAGTGATCTGCTTAAAAATCGTATTCGATTGAACCATGCTCAAAACACAAAAAACAAAAACTCTTCAGAAAAACCAGCCCTAAAATTCGTGACATAAATGAGATTCCTTAATTCCAGTGCATAAAATAACTCAAGATGGTTTGATATGCCGTTAAAATCAATCAATCAATCAATTACATTTGTCTGGCATAAGTTTATGACTGTTAAGTGCCTGATAAAAATTAATTTTGCTAAAACTTGCTTGCAGAAATGGCTTTAAACCAATACAGACTTGTGGTTGGGACTTAGAATCCACTGTAAAGTGGTAAGACACCCTCAAAAAAGGTTTTTCTGGATACGATACTAAAGTGCATCTGTGATGAGGAATCAGTTTTGTAGCTCAGGGGATTGTGGATTACCCATTCATTACTCCCAAGTCCACTTTTATCTGGAGTGTTAGTACTTGTTAGAGTCCCATCTATGGATCGAATAGATTATTTGAAAATTATTTGTATTTAAAAGGAACACTTGATACACTATAGCAGTGTAAATTATTTGTTTTGCTTTGGCTTGGTTTTATGGCATGTCAACCATTGTAGGTTATTGCCAAATCCATTTTTATACTTACGAACATTTCTATTTCAAACATTCCAGTGGACAGTTTACAATAAGTAGACAGTTTAAATGTCGAAAAAAGTTCTATTTCAAACAATTCAATTAAATCAACAAAAGCAAATGGTTCCGAGCACTGCTATATATCACAAACAATTATACTAAACACCAATCATTTGTTTAGACACAAATGTAAAAACAGTCCTATTTCAAACAATTCAGTTTAGCATAAATACGCAGGATATTTCTATTTGACTCATAGATAGGACCCTATCAGGTGTTATCACTCCGGGCCACAGTGGATCTGGGAGCGATGGCAATGAAAGAGTACTCCGAATCCCCCAAAGCTCCAGCGTTACTGTAGCCTTACTATCAGATTGTTTAGTGTCATATCTAGGACACTCGTTACAGAGCTGCAGTCGGAGTATTCTTCAGCCCCAGCCGACTAAGCCATATGAAATATTTGTATTAAGACTAGTTAATTGAAGCTATAATTGTTTTTTAATGATTGTTTACTTGAAACAGTTTGCAAACAAAGGATTATTATCCAGTAAAAATAGCTGATTGAAACCACAAAATTATGAATAAATTATTAGCATTAAATACTTGAAGCCATATAATTGTTGGAAAATTATTTATATTAGGAATATTTTATATGATATGTGTGCAAAATACAATAGCAAATTCTTCAGGAACAATTACACAAAAACAATGCATTTATAAACGTCCAAGGTACACAATTCCCAAACCTCTAGGCATTGAATAACCTCAGATGGGTCGATGTACCCTTAAACACAATTAATCAATGAATCTCTTGACCCAATATATTCAAATAGTTTTTAAAGTTTTGCAATGAAATCTTAACAAAAAATCTATTTCTGTTGAATATTTCGAAGGATTCATATTCTTAAGAGTCGAAGGAATAATGAAGAGTAAATCTTTAGAATTAAATTCCAACACTCCTCTCATTGAGTGTCCTTGATATGAAACTAAACTACCTCTGCGGGGAGTACCCTTTCATCCCTATTCCTTCTAGATCCACTCTGACCCGTAGTGGGAATACCTGTTAGAATCCGATCTATGGGTCAAATAGATCTTTTATGAAAATTATTAATGTTACATATAAATACTTCATATTATATAATTGTATGAAAACATAGAATTATAGACAAAAGAGAGTAATTTTAAAAAAGCAACATTGAAAAAATAGTTAGGATTATAATCAAACATTTAACAATGAATAAAATTATGGCATTAAATAACCCATAAGGAGTTGATATGTCATTAAACCAATCAACCTAAACTTTCAAACACTGAGCATTTCGATTATTTCGAATGGTGGGGGGATATACGCTGAAATATTTACGAAAAGAAGTAGATTTTCTTGGAAAACTGTAAGTCAAATAATTGTTCTGTTTTCCAACATCCATTTAATGTTTTTCAAGCAGTGACTTCTAAAGCAGTTTTCTCCCAGATCAACTTTCTTGATATTTCTTTTCTTTTGTAAGAGAAAAATTATTATTAGCTAGCATTTAAAATAAACATCTGAAGTTGAGAAAGAAAAAGAGAGAGAGAGAAAGAGAGAGAGAGAGTGAGAAAGAGAGAGAGAGTGAGAAAGAGAGAGAGAGAGAGAGAGATTTAAAAAAATGGGCGCCAAAATCTTCTTTCCTGAAGAACTTCGCCTTCGTCGTCAGAACAATCGCTTTATCATCAGAAAAATTTTTTTTTCTTATTTGAAAAGTAGTTCTCTTATCTAAGTAGTTATTAAAGAAACCTGTTTTTTTTTTTTTTCCTTTCTTTTTTCAAACAAAATATTGAAGATTTTTAAACAGAATTCTTAAGTTTCCAAGATTTTATCTTGGCTAAAATTCAAACTAAGATATCAAACAAAAATATATATGGAACATATTTTTAGTTTAAAAAAAGCGAAAAATATTTGAGTTTAGAGAGAAAAGTTCATTGAGTTTATTTTGCTTATCAAGCAAATTTGTACGCAAAGAGGAAATAGTGTCGCGAATATATAAGTTGTTTCCCATGTGACAATATAATTAAACTCTTTTTTTTCCTTCGAAATATTATTTTAATATCTTTCTTTGCCATAAGAAATGTTAACTGCTGCTTCATTAGAGCTTAAATGAAGAAAATCTTTATATAGGTAGTGGTAAACTTCTCACTCCAGCCAAAAAGGAAATAAGGTTTGTTTGTTTTTTTTGTTTTGTTTTTTCAATATTTCATGTGTCACTACTTTTTCACAGCAGTGTCTTGGAATGGTTTTTCAGTGAAGTCTGAGAAACAACAAATTCCCTCTGGTTGCTAGGTTTTTTCTCAGTAATTCTAGCCGATATCAACAATGCTGCTGCGTGTATATTCTCGATTCTTGCTCTGATTTTCAATTCTGCGAATCTCTTTTGCCTCTCTCTTGGGGACTGTTCATAACGCTCCAACTATTATTGGTACTACCTCTACTTTTATGTTCTACGGCCTTTCAAATATCAGGCAGAATCCAAGTATTTGTTTCTCTTTTCGCTTTCTTTCATTTTAGGAGGTTAATATAATTATATTACTCCTTGTAAGATTTTCAGACCTGCATTTGCTGAAGAGCTTACTTTGGAATCTGAGTCACCTCAAGTCTTCAGGTCTCTTCTCAGTATTCTGGCCGATCTTAACAATGTTGTAGATAGGATGGTTTCGGTTTGTTCTCTGATTTCTATCTCTTCAAGCATTTTTACCAAAACTTTGGGGATCGTTCCAAGTGTACCTATTACAATTGGTATCACCGTTACCTTCATGATTTATAGCTTTTTTGTTCAGTGGGAATATTCAAGTATTTGTTGCTCTTTCTATCTTCTTAGACTTTTACTTTGTGGTCTACAGGGACGGCAAAGTGTACTATTCGGCGGTTTTTTGTTGTTTTTTTTTTTTTTTGTTTTGTTTATCATGACTTGGTCTGATCTTCTGGACGGGATTAGGTGACATTTTCGTATATTAAAATCCAAAAGGATGAATTTTTAATTGTCCATTTGTTAGTATGGTCAAATTTCAATTTCTTGTACAATTCCCAGTGGATCACTTTCCCCACCCAATCGTATCTAGCTTTTTACTCCTTTTGCTCCTTTTGCTTATTATTTCATTAATCGTTTCGTCTTACCACTACATAATGTACACGTGTTATTGTATTACGAGCCATCGATTTTGGCTTTAACATAATTGGTCCTTATGGCGTTGTTTCAGTTTTTCTTTTCATAACCCTGTCCAGATCTTCTTCTGAGAAATTTCGTCTGTTTATCATTTCAAATATCCCTACAGTTGTTTTTCTTGCCATTTCTGTTTCCTAGTTATCGTTGTTCTGTTTATCTTTATGCAGTTAGTGGTGTTTTGGGTCACTGTATCTAATCTTACTTTGCCTTTTTTGATGTAGTCTTCAAGTTCTTGTATTGATGCGTCCACGCAATCTTCAATACTGACAAGTCTCCTTCCTACTTCTTTTCTTGACACAGACTGTCACTGTCATGTCTCGGATGTAAGACTTTATGTATCGTCATTAGTTTTCTTGTACTTTGATCCATTTGTTAACATTTTTCCTTTGCCCATTTCAAAAAATGTCCCGAATATCTTACAAGAGGGAAAACATAGGTGTCTATTCCTTTTGATGAGATTTCAGCTGCAAAGCCTTACTTCGAGAAATTTTCCCGTTCTTCTGTGATCCACTTTTTTATTTGTTATTTTTGATCATCAGTTGTTTGATGTCGTCCGCTTCCAGTATTCCAAGTGACTAGTAATTCTCCTTTTCTCTGCGCATTCTGATTCTTTTTTGATTTGGCAGTTTTATTTCTTCAGTTATTTGTCTTTTTCTACATCGCATTAAGTTCACGGCTCATTTTTCTATTCAGAAGTTTCATTCCTATATTCTGGCTGTATATTTGAAAGACTTGTATAAGAGTCTTTTAATCGTACTAATTTTTTGCAATCAGCATGCTGTCCATGCACATAATTTGATTAAGGATTTCTTCCGATTTTGTAAATGTGTGACACTCAGACCATTTCCTAAGCATTTTGAAATTCATTACCAACGTAGTTATTAATATAGTGAAATTGCAACTCAGAATTTAGATCTCTATGTTAGGGGGTTTCATCAAATTTTAAATAGAATTCCCTTATCCAAGAAAAATACCCAAATGAGTTAACATTTCTAAATATGAGATTTCCCTATTTTGCTGTCTTTAGTATAAATTTGTTTCACATACACTATAAGTTAATTTGTAGTTATTTATGTAGCGCTGAACAAAATAACAAAACTTCTTTGAAGAATAACAATAAATGGTTTATTTTTTATGACAGAAGTAGACTTGTGTCAGAGTGAGAAAAGTTCTTTTGGGTGTAGCAGGTAGCCGCAGGGTATCTTGTTTAGTGTGTAGCTGTTGCGAGCAATATTGAACAAGTCCTGGCGGCAACACCCCACAAGACACCAACTGTACGGCCACCTGCCTCCTATCACGAAAACTATTCAGGTTAGACGAACCAGACATGCAGGACACTGCTGAAGAAGCAGGGACGAACTCATAAGTGATGTTCTCTTATGGACCCCCACACATGGCCGTGCAAAAGCAGGACGACCAGCACGAACATTCATTCAGCAACTATGTGAGGATACGGGATGTTGTCCAGAAGACCTGCCTGAGGCGATGAACGATTGGGAAAAGTGGCGAGAGAGGGTCAGGGATATCCGTGCTACCAGCACGACATGATGATGATGATGATGATAGCAGCCGTTATCTTCAGTGAAGATCGTCAATGCTGGAGTATTCCGTGGCAGGCTACAGGAGACAGGTCTTTCTTCTCTACTGGCCGTGTGCTCTCTGTGGCAGACTTCCAAAAAGGGTTAGAAAAAATAGTTCTTTAGAGGAAGATGGAATCAATGCGCTCTGCTCGCTGATTGGTCAGTGTCCGAATCGCTTGGAGGGGGCATTGATTCGCAAGAGAAAATAGACTGTGACTGCTACATGTCCTTATCTAATGAGCCAGAATCCCAGTTATCTCCCTTCCGTGAGAGTAGAAATTTGTTAGTTAAAGATAACGAATGTGAGATATTTTTCTGCCACTCAAACCACTGGACACTTAATATCAGTCCAAGATTGACATTGAAATAAGCAATAACAAATATTACGTACACTGTATACATACAAAAAGTAATTCTCACGTGAAAATGTATCAGTGAATTATTGCTTATTACCAAAAATAATGTATTATCATTAATTATTTATTTCAGTATCAACTTTTTATCCCAGATACTCGGAAAACTCCTCAGCTAAAATATAAAACTAAATTTTGTTGCAAATGCGTTACACAAATTTGATTCACATTAACCTTTCATAAGGGGTTCAAACTGATTATGAATTACATTTAACTTGTCGCAAAAAAGACTGACTTCGGCATCAAAAAATTCAACTACCATTCATGGTGTAATGGCGATGGTCGAAATGTGACACTATGGGTGGCATCCATTTCTCTGTGCGTGGGTGCCAGTCAGAGAATCCCTTTGTCTGTTTTGGCGCGAAACCCACACAAAGGGCTCGTGCACGAGATCTCCCATGAGATTGAAAGGATGAGGGAAGGAAGGTCCCAGAGATCAGTCGGCAGGAGAGGTCAGTCAAGAGAAGGACGCAGTCAGCAGAACGGAGTAGATGAGACCAGTCGACAGAACAGGTCAGTCAGGAGATGAGAGTCGGGCATAGAGGAGGCCAGTCAACAGAAGTCAGAAAGGCGGCTGCTAGGACCTGTTGACCTACAGATGTCGGGTTGACCCACACGAGAAGATAAGTCAGCATTACTAGTGGCTTTGTGAGGGTTTTCGCTCGAGTACACGCTCGCGTTAGCTCACAGAATGCACAAAAAGTGTCAGAAACTTCCCTCTATTGCGCTCGGAGCTAACCCAAGCCTGATTGTTCGTTCTTCTTTTCTTCCACCCTCTCGGTTGTGTATTTTGTGTGTTGGTAAAGGAATGTGAAATACCCTGGGTCAGAGATCAGAAAAATCACAAGAGAATTCTGAGGGCCATGAGTAGTTTGGTTGGTTGAGATAGTGGGGGTCAGCCAGCGGGTTATTGTCACAGAAAAAAAATAGACACGGGGACTCGAATTTTATAGCTACGGTCGTAGGAAGTAGACAGGGCAAGCCGACTTCAATTCCTGCACGAGAGTTTTGCATTCCACATTTCGCAAAAATGTATGCATCCATTTACCTCTTATAGCATTAAGTAAATAGTAGGGCAGACTGGATCTTTAACTTTGGTTCGGAAACCGGTCGAGGAGAAGGAAAACTCTTAATTAAAACCTATTAAACTCTGCTTAAAAATGACCTTGTGTCGCATCCTGCTCGCGTGGAGGGGTTGGATAAATGCAAATACATAACCCAACAGGCGTTGACATGCCTTAAAAATAAACCAAAACATTAAAACATATTTGCATTGAATACATTGGAATTTGGCTAAAGAGAAAAGGATTCAAAATTTTAGAGGAAATATTAATATTTTCGAAACATAATTTTGGAGAGTCGAAGAGAGAGAGAGAGAGAGAGAGAGAGAGAGAGAGAGTGTGTGTGTGTGTGTGTGTGTGTGTGTGTGAAAGAAAGAAAGAAAGAAAGAAAGAAAGAAAGAAAGAAAAACAACTCAATATTATTTCCACAAAAATGTATGAATAAACAAGAAACAGAATTTGGAGAAATAAAATTTAAATCACATCGCTAAAAAATGTTAATAATATTTATTTTAAAATCTGGAGAAATGGATTCCTGTTCGCTAGTAATTATCACTTTTCAATTCCTGCTTCGTATCGAAAAAAGATGATTTCGTTTTCCTCAAATACAGGCACCTCCCATACACCTACACATACACATATATCTCTAGGCATAAATACGTTCACGTATATGCCTACACGTTCGTGTATATGAACACGTAAAATGCATATATATATATATATATATATATATATATATATATATATATATATATATATATATATTTGTGTGTGTGTGTGTGTGTGTGTGTGTACACCGACATGCACATACTCATATACATGCATACACATTTTAACTCAAGAATTGATCAATAAGTCTGTAGCCTGAGACAATTTTATTTTAAATTTCTATACGAAAATTTCGTTGCAAATTGTTCGAGCTAAGTTATCTATTGGATAAAGTTGGGTTAAGTGCATTGACAAAGAAGAAAATTATGTTGAAATAATATTTAATGTATAAAGTAAGTAATTTACATATCATTAGGCTTATGAACCGGGCCACGTAGATATCCTGATCTATATCATATTTACAAGATTAAATATTCATATATGCACATATATGCTCATACGTACGTGAAACGCAAACAAGTGCATATATTAATATGTGTGTATGTGTGTGTGTGTGTGTGTGTGTATGTGGGGGGTGGTTACACATATTTTTGTGTGGACTTAATTCAAGCGTATATATGTTTATCTAGGTGTGTATATGAATGAGATTTATATGCATGTAGGCATATACAAAGGAACACATACATGTATATTTACACGCACACACATGTTCGCATTTACCGATGTTATTCGTACATATGTGTGTGAGCGAGTTTGCTCATAGTTCAAGATTCTGTTTATGAATGTCTACGTATATGTATCTGAATTTATGAATGTGTATATAGCCACATAGTAAACCATATATATATATATATATATATATATATATATATATATATATATATATATACCTGATAATTAAAGAATATATATATATATATATGGATCAATAATGTATATGAATATCAATTCATGTGTATGTAGACATATTCAAAGGCACATATATACACATATATTTACACATATGTATCAGCAATTTTGTATGTTATATGCATGTGCGCCGTTTCTTCAATCATATATTTGAGTGAACCCATGTATGTGCATTTATATGCATATGGCCACGTAGAAAGAACCCCCTCCCAACATATGTGTGTGTGTGTGTGTGTGTGTGTGTGTGTGTGTGTGTGTGTGTGCTGACAATTCAAGAATATATGTGTGTAAACACCTATGTGCATGTTAATACATACGGAGACAGTTTTATATAAAATATATCCAGGCATACATATATGCTCATGCCCATCTTATACATATATATATATATATATATATATATATATATATATATATATATATATATATATATATATAATTAAAGCAATACGATTTGTGAAAGCGCATTAAAAATGAAAGATATAATGAAAGTTATAAGTAATTTTCTTAATGTAATTCGATGGAAGTAAACAAGTGTTAAATAGAAAACGATGTTGGAACGGAAAAATTCTAAAAATATCTATTCGGAACGTTTATTTATTTTACAATTAAATAATATCGAAGCCGGCCAACTCATAGTAATCTTCATGGCATGGAAATGTTAAAAATATCCTAGAAAATGTGTCGCAATAAATAGATGAATAGTCAATAGGGAACGAAACAGCCGAGAAATAAATCATTAAAATTCTGTCGCATTTTACAGTAGAAACAACGAATCATCGCATGAAAGTCAGGAAAGGTTACCTGTCTCTGCTTACCATACAGTGAACCCTAACAACAATAAATAAATGATGAAGATATATCAACTCTTTTCTTCAAAACCGAAAATGTATCGAACTTCAGAATATGGAACCTATAATATTTATTTGCTAGTTTGGAATATTCTAAGACCTCATCCAAAACGATTTATTCACTTGAGTTTCACGAACATATTGAAACGACAAAGTCGGTCAAGAAAGTAATGGTTTTCGTTGGTATCTTTGTTTTATAGCATATAGGCCTTCGTGGGTTATTTAATGTCAAAACTAGGAGAGAATCAGTGATACTATGAAGCTGGGGTGAGGGATTAAAAGGGTTCATGCCTTTCACAAAGGCATTAATCTGAAAGTGAATGTAACAGCATGACTGAAGTTTGAACTGACTTGGCGGCTGCAGTCCAGCACTTTAGCCACTTCACTACAACGAGGCCCCTCAGCGAGTAATGATGATGATGATGATCATCATCATCATCATCACCAAAGCGTGTTGATAACATGGTCTCTCTCTCTCTCTCTCTCTCTCTCTCTCTCTCTCTCTCTCTCTCCATTCATTCCCTATCAGCCATCACGCTCGGCAAGTTCTCTGACTACATCCAGTGTCTACAGAGAACTGATGAATGTAAGTTTTTGCTGGTCAGCCACCACTTGTGTGTCCATATGTTCGTTTATGTGTTCGTCCTCACAGTTCCAGCATAGTTCAACATGTCTTGTTCATCTGACATTGAAGGAGGCTAAGTGGCAGTACAGCGACATTTTTGGAAGTTGTTGCAGAAAAGATATTTTGAAAACTGCAAACGGAATCCTTATATAGTGTCAATCCAGTTTTGTTTTTTTGCAGGCGTTTTGTTAACATTTAAGTGGTGTAACCATACAAGAGTACTGACACAGCTATGAAATAATCCCCGTTTTATTTAACACAGTGATCAGGTTTCCATAGAGTCGTTAACTTGTCAACAGCAGTTGATAACTTACCTATGCGTATGTTGACAAGTAATGATAATGGTGGGCTTATTTTTCAGGTAGGCAACTCTGACTGATGACTTTTTGATAAATGCTATTCTATAACAACATTTAGTTCTCCTTTTCTACTCAGAATTAACATTCGGCAGCGTAAACTTCGATTATTACAGATTATTTTGTTTTCTTAGAACCGTCACGAAAATGGATCGTAAGATCAAAATTTTTGACAATACGACAGAAAAAACTAGACAAATTAAAATGGAATTATACAGATAAAGTGGAGGTGCATTTAGTGCAATGGTTACCCTCGTAGAATTAGCGATCTAAGTTCAAACCTGGACGAGGCTGTATACTTTTCATTTCCATGTGTTGTTTTTTTGTGTTTTATGGCTCATAAATCGTCGTAGTTGATTTTATTCCAAATCCCGTTTATATATATATATATATATATCAGATTTGTTCACGATTATTTTGTTGCAAACATCTTTAAACGAGCTAAAGCTCGTTCGTTTTCACACAGTTAAATGGTTTCGAGTATTGCTGTTATATAACATATGACATGGATTTTTGGTTCGTTCCTAGTGACCCCGTGTGCTTTGACAAGCTGTCAACTTGTGATTAGTAAAGAGGGTGATGGCAGTGCCTCGGAGTAGGCCGGTCGAGCAGGTGTACAACCGGAAGGAGACCACGTGATATGAGAACCACGCGGTCAGATTTAGTCAGTCCGGCGAGAGAATCGAGAATCGAGCCAGGGATAGACAGCCGATCAGAGGCATCTCGGACGTCTCTGACGATACGGCTTGCAAGGGGGTGCAAACGTTAGCACCCCCTGGCTCCCTGAAGAACATATGGGACAAGAAGACGTCCCCTCTCTGAGTATATGTCTCGCCATCTATCTCTCAAACTAACAACAAACTACGTACCCTTTTCGAGAATAAAATAATAGATATATTTTTATATATACATGTTCCTCGTTGTTCACAAAGACACAGCTGAGTATACAACATTGCTAACACTGATAGTTTTATTTGCACACACTTTAATAGTTTACAGTATTGCTACCTAACATGAATTGTTTTATTTGCACACATTTAAATGGTTTCAAGCATTTCTCTTAAATACAAATAATTCAATTTGATATGAATCCCCCGTTTGCCAACTGTAAAATGTTTTCAAGTATCGTAAATGATTAAACAATTCTTTTTGATCCATTGATGGGACCTTGACAGATACTACCACACTGAATCAGAGTGGACCTGGGAGTGATAGCAATGAAGATGAACTCTACATTCCCCAAAGTTTCAGGATTCGAGCCTCAAAATCAGATAGTTTAGTGTCATATCCAGGACACTCGTAGTATTATATCCAGGACACTCTTCAGGAGTGTCATATCCAGGATAGTTTAGTGTCATATCCAGGACACTCTTACCCCTCAGTAGAGATACAGTCGATGTATACTACAGCCCCAGCCAACTCGGCAGAAATTTATCTGTTTTAGCCTTGGTTAGGCTATCAGTCTATAAGGAGGAAGCCTGAATTCAAAACTATCTTTACTCCTCTAAAAAAGAACTGACCCGTGATAGAGAAGTCGGATAAATACATATAGATATCTATCTCGGCAATTGATTTTTAAGTGATACTAAACATTTTCGGATAGTCAAGAGACTATTGAAGTGAAACGTCGTTCTGGTCCAACGGTCACTTTGAACCAAAAACCTCAGCGATCGGTATATTGTGTAAACATGTGAGCGTACGAAATGTAATAAGCCTTGATTAATGCAACATTTTGCAACCACTTTTATTCCTATGTTTTATCTTGTTTATTCCAGACAAAATTCCTGTGAGAAATTATTAATTAGTAATTATGATAGTCACAGTTGCTCGGAAATTAAAATGTAATAAATTGAACACAAGACTCCTCTCAGATCTTCAACGAAAGGAAGAAAGAAAGAAAGAAAGTTCTACCGTATATTTATTGACAAAACAAGGGTGAAACAAATATTTCCGTTTACCTTGCACCAAGGCGGAACTGGAACCTACGGTTTCTTAAAATGCAAGAATCAAATTACAACAAAACAATAATCGTTCATCTTCCTATTCATACACTACTTTTACAAAGTCCATTATTCATATTTTTTATTTTATTAATTTAAGACGAACCATATCAGATATTACTATCATCATTAGTTGTAATTTTGGCGAGTATTATCCTTTCTCATCCTAAATTGTCTAGCTTTCAGTTTTGTCCCTTCTACAACGGCGAGGAACAGCGTGCATTGATTTGGTTCGATTTGGTTTATTTCTTTAATGATATATCAGCTTTCGAAGGTTATCTAATACCAAAACCATCCTTGTAGAAGAACAGTAGTGTTACTGTTTAATCAATAGTGATGGTTGGGAATAAGAATATTCCTATCTTTCCCAAAGGGCATTAGTCCGAAAGTGAACGTTATAGCGTAATTGGAAGTCGAATTCGTTTACAACGATGTTACATTCCCGCACAGTCGTTATTACAGTACAGGGACTCCACCAATGCTCACTGGAAGTTTTATCCTTGTACACAATATGCGCTGTATTTCTTTGTGCTTCTTTCTATTTCAAAGTCAGAACAATGTAGAAAGCATCAAAGTAGAAAAGACCAGATAATTAATAGTTTAAAAGGAACATTTTTTTGAGGGTAAGGAAAGTTGGTTTAATTATCAACATGAATAGTTAAAACTTGATGATTCCGGATTCAGTCGGATTTCTGCTGTAGAGATTTACATGTTCCTATTTAGAAAAGAGTCAAGTATTTGAATAATATGAAACTAAGTGAAGTATTCAACTTCGCATTTAATTGCTATCTTCATTATATCTTCATTATATCAGTGACTGAAAAAATGACGTTCACCTATCTTTTAGTAGCAAGTTGGAAAGAAAATTGCTATTTTTCCATAAGTTTCAGTATTTTAAGGGCATTGCTCTTACACAAGCTTTACTGCAGGGTGCCATTTTTTTTCAGAGTAACATATAGTCATATGGGTAAACAGAATTAATACAAAGTACTGTAGTGCTAAATATGGAAAGAAAAGAATAACTCTTCGTAAATCACACACACATACATACATGTATGGTTTGTTTGTTGAGTTTTATGGCATATCAATCCTTGTCGGTCATTTAGTGTTAAATTCTCTTTAACATATAAAAGAAATATATGATTTGCAAACACATTTTCTTGATAACATTTTTAAACGAGACAGAGCTCATTTGTTTGCACATAGTTAAGTGGTTTCAAGTATTGCTGTGTTACACGAACAATTCAATTTGAGATCATGGTTTTATATATATATATATATATATATATATATATATATATATATATGTGTGTGTGTGTGTGTGTGTGTGTGCGCGTGTGTGTGTGTGTGTGTGTGCGTGTGCGTGTACTACCACTCAAAAGTATGTGTTACCCAATCGGCTGGGGCTGTAGAATACACGGCTACACCTATGTAGTCAACGAGTGTCCCGGTTATGACACTAAACAATCTGATGATGAGGTTCCAGTGATGCTGGAGCTTTGGAGAATGCGGAGTACCCCTTTATTGCCATCACTCTCATGTCCACTCTGGCCCGGAGTGGTGGGACTTCATAGGGCCCAATCTATGGGTTAAATAGAACTAAAAGGTGTACTTACGCTAAACTAAATTGTTTGAAATAGAACTGTTTTGACATTTAACTTTGTGTAGACAAAAACTATACTGATACTAAACTGAATTGTTTGAATAAGAACTATTTGACTAAACTGAATAGCTTGAAATAGAAATATTTTTGTCATTGAAACCGTGTACTTACATTTAAACTGCGTACTTATGCAAAACTGAATTGTTTGAAATGGAAGTGTTTTTGATATTGAAACTGTACTTACACTAAACTGAAGTGTTTAAAATTGAACTGTTTTGACATTTAACTGTGTGTAAACAAAGTATATACTAAATTGAATTGATCGAATTAGAACTGTTTGACTAAAGTGAATAGCTTGAAATAGAAATGTTTTTGACAATTAAACTGTATACTCATGCTAAACTGAGTTGTTTGAAATAAAACTGATTATTCATATAAAGATAGATTTGGCATTAAATAAACCTACAAAGGTTGATACGCCATAAAACCCAAACAACCAAACCAACCAAGAGTATTTGGGCACCTCAAAAATATGTTATTTCTTATCCTAAAAGTATTATTTTTAATGAAACAAGTTAAACACTACAATGTCTTTATTGAATATACTAAATACAAATCTTCTTGAGTGACTTTCACTTTAGATAACTTTTGAAAAGGTCTTTTTTCTCTTTAGTACTGAGCATAAACTACAGAGGATTATACTATTGTGAGACTTCTAGAAACGGTACAAAACAAGACGAAAAATAGAGTTGGTAGACCATAAAAGAGAACAAGAGCAGAAGAAAATTTCATAAGAGTCCCAAGTTTAAATGACAAAAGGCTGACTGCTCAAAAAATCACTGCACAACTGAACCAATATCACGAAATAATGTGTCAACATCCACTATGAGGAGAATATTCTGTGAAGCTGACCTATATGGCAGAATTACTGTCAAGAAAGCACTGTTGAGGAAGCAAAACAATGTCAGAAGTCTTCAGTTGGCCAATGCTCACAAGCACTGGACAATAGAGCTGTGGAATAAAGTCCATTGGCTTGACGAATCTAAGTTCAAAATCTTTGGGTCAAATAGGAATGTGGGGGGAGAGGGGGGATTTTTTCAATATGAAAGTCGAGGATTTTCACCTGAGGAAGGGTAAATTGAATTTGACCTGCTATCAAAGCATACTGCAGCATCAGGTAATCCCATCCGGAACGTGGCTTGTGGCTCAAGATTTTTGTACTCATACAAGATCATGACCCAAAGCATACAAAAAACTCTGCTAGAGGTACATTAAAAGCACAGAGGAAAAGCACATCTTTCAATTGATGTCTTGGTGGGCGCAATCAGCTGACATAAATCCCATTGAACTGGTGTGGGATGGACTTCACCGAAAAGTCAAAGCTAAAAAAATCCATAAATGCGGTTCACCTCTGGCAACACTTGCAGGAAAGCAGAACTATCTTAAATCTACTTCCAATCTTTCGGAGAAAGAATGCCGAGCAGTAATAGCAGCCCAAGGGGCGTTTTGATTAATCAAAAATTAAAGAAAATTGTCGTGGTTTTTGGTTTAATTTGTTTTTACTGTGGCCCAGGAAGACGTGTATTTAGTATTATAAATAAAACCATTGTGGTGCTGAACTTGTTTCATAAAAATACTTTTAGGGTGAGAAATAAAAACTTTGGGAGGCTATTAATTACTTTTGACTGGCAGTGTATATATGTATATATGTATAAACATATTTGTATATGAATTTGTAATTGAATAGTTTGTAGGTAATCTTAATTTGTTTGCACACATTTAATTGATTTCAATTATTGTTCTATATCTCTAATAATTCTGTTTAAGATTAGTCATTTTTTGGTACACAGTGAAGTAGTTTCAAGTATTGCTAACACTTATAGTTTTATTTTTGCACAAATGGTTTCAAGTATTGTTATTCAACACTGATAATTTTGTTCAACACGATTCTATCATTTGCTCACAGTTAAATGGTTATGAATATTGTTACATAATATGATTCAATTTAACATCACACATTTGTTTGCACACTGTTAAATGGTCAAACAGTTTCTATTTGACTCATAGATGGGACCGAGGTACTACTACATAATGGACCTGGAAGTAAATGGCAATAAAGGGGATCCACATTCCCCAAAGTTTTGGAACTGGGGTGTCACCATCAGATTCTCTTGTGTCACATCAAGGACCTTCGTTTGGGTGGTCTTACTCCTCTGCTGGCATATTCTACAGCCCCACCGACAGGGTTGCAGACACGTTTGTATATTTGGTTATGCTATGCATATTTATGCGCAAGTCTTATTATACATACAGTAGTGAGCATAAGGGTCAGAACGATGTTAAGAAAAAAGTTTAAATGTGAAAAAAAAATTTTATTTGAAGGAAAAATAAGGATATAAAATTAAATTATATAATTCCAAAATATAAAGCTCAATAAACTTATTTTGATGAAGTTATAAGAATAATTATATAACATCAAAAAAATAGATGATCACAAACATCAGAACGATTAAATAAATCCGTAAAATTTAATGATTATTTTGTATTATTTAAACATTTTTAGGGTAAGAAAATAAAAAAAAGGTATTTTACTAAATTTCACCGGCTCTTCACCGATTCTTGCATTGTAAACATGGCGAAAAAATCTGTGGCAACATTGGAACTTAGAAAACTGATAGTCAAGTTACGTAATGAAGATAAACTCTTGATTTGGGATATTTCAAAGACTGTGGGCGAAACTGAAAGTGTTATTCATAGCATTTGAGTAAACTGGGTCATGTGAAGTCAAGAAACCACCTGGCAGACCAAGGAAAACTACTGCAAGCGAAGATAGATGGATTAGTAATGAATCAAACAATGGATCGATTTGCTACAGCAACTGCTATCTCTAAAAGAGCTAATGCTAAATTTGGCGTTAAAATATCAAGGCTCTCTATTTCCCGAAGACTAATTGAATGAATTTGAGCAGTCAAGCTGCTTCTACGAAGGCTTACATCTGTAAAAAGAACAAAATGAGCCGATTGAAATTTGCCACTGAACACGTCATAATGGACTGAAGAACAGCGAGAGTGTATCTATTTCAGCGAGGAGTCCAAGTTTAACCTGTTTTGTTGTGACGGGAAAAGGTTCGATCGACGCAGTCCTAAGGGACGATATGCGCCTCTGTGCATTAAAAGCATCGTTAAATTTGGAGGAGGAAGTGTGATGGTGTTTGCCATGATTTCTGTGGTTGCTACAGGACCTCTTGTCAGGCTACACGGTAAAATTAACACAACTGTATGCAAAGAGATATTGAAGAAACATGTACTTAATTTTGGAACTGCAATTAAACAACTAACTGTATTCATGCAAGATAACGCTCCATGTCACACAGCAGGGTCTGTTAAGACATTTCTTTCTGAGGAGGATGTTACTGTTATGGAGTGGCCTGCTCAAAGCTTAGGCATGAATCCTATTGAGAATGTTTCAACGTTACTAAATGAAAGAGCTAATGAAAAGAATCCAAGAAATATCGAAGAACTATGGATTAATTTGAAAGGAGAATGGGAGAAAATATCCGTAGATGAATGCAAGACATAAATTCGCCTATGCAGCAAAAGATGTCAAACTGTTATTGAAAGTAAAGGTCTACACATCAAGTACTAATGAACTATGAACGCTATTTTTATATAATGTATTCATTATAATATGATGATTTTTTTAATCGTTTTGATGTTTTTGATCATCTATTTTTTTCGAATGTTATATAATTATTCTTATAACTTTATCGAAAAAAGTTTATTGAGCTTTATATTTTGGAATTATATAATTCACATTTATCCTTATTTTTCCTTGATAAAATGTTCTATGAAGCTTTAAAATGAACAGTTATATAACATTTTGACTTTTCCTTAACATCGCTCTGATCTTTATGCTCAGTACAGTATACATATGAGTGTATGGGCATGTGTACACTTGCATGCATTACAAATATGAATTCTATGTATTATAGGTCTCTCACTCTCTCTCTATCTCCCTCTCTCTCTCTCTCTCTCTCTCTTCACACACACACACACACACATATATATATATATATATATATCAAATTGGATATTCCTACCTTTGGATTTTCTCCTCGGACTATATATATACGAGGATCATTAAATAAGTTTCCAGACTTTTTTCGTATGGGCACTTTTATTGATAGTACACACATGAAACTCTAGTCCCCTTTGAAGTAATCTCCTCCGGCTGCAATGCATTTGTTGTACTGTTCCAAAAACTTCTGGAAGACCCAAGTCCTCTTGTGTGAGCGTGTCAATGACCTTCGTCACAGCCTCTTTCATCTCCTCAATTGTCTCATAACGACAGCCTCTGAGCTTAGGGAATGACCAAAAGTCACAGGGATCAAGGTCAGAACGATAGGGAGGTTTGGTCAAATAGTTTGTGACAAGGATGGAGTTTTGGACTGACCCGATTTGAAGAGAGCTGGCCTCTTCCGACGGAATCTCTTCCTGAACCCACTTAAAACCTCAACATAGTAACCCTAACCCTAACACTTTGTCCAATCAACTCTGATGTATTGACTTCCTTACTCTTCCCACACCTCTTATCATCCCTCAGAAACTCCGTGCCTTCCTTGAATCTCTTATGCCACTCAAAAACCGATGCTTGATTCATGTAAGATGATCCAAAAGCACTCTGAAGCATTCCACACGTTTCTGTGGCATTTTTTCCAAGTTTAAAACATAATTTTATTGCATATCGTTCTTCTGAAGAGTCATATTGCATTTTTGAAATTCACCAGCTGTGACAATCAGGCTTCAGTAGGGTGTATTCGAATTTCTGCTGTAGCTGTTCATTTGAACCTGAAATCATAAAAATTGGTCAATCATCTCATAAGATGTATAGCAATCACATACTGAATTTTAAAGAGACTACGATAATTTTAAATGCCTGTACAAAAAAAGTCTGGAAACTTATTGAAGGCACCACGTATATATATATATATATATATATATATATATATATATATATATTTGTGTGAATGCAAATGAATTAAACATGTATTTGAGTATACGCATGTATGTTTTGCTTGGTTGTTTGGATGGTTTGGGTTTGGTTTTATGGCATATCAACTATTGTTGGTTATTTAATGCCAAATCCTTTTCATACGTATATATTAAATATATGTTTTGTAAGCATTTTGTTGATTATATTTTTAACGAGCCTGAACTCATTTTTTGCACACTGTTAAATGGTTTCAAGTATTTCGATCTAATAGGAATAATTCTATTTACTATTTATCATTTGTTTGTACAAAGTTAAATGGTTTCAAGTATTTTCCCCATAACAGTAACAGTTTAACTTCACTCATTTGTTTGCAGACATTAAAATGGATATGCATTTGCAGTTTGTTAATGAATAGTTTGAAGATAATTTCATTTTTAGATGTGTTAGAACTAATTTTTACCACAAAGTAGAATGGTCTCAATTATTGCTATGAAAAACTACTAATTCAAATCACTAAGCACACATGATTCTATTGAACATGTATCATTCATTAACACACAGTCAAATGGTTCCAAGTTTCTCTACGTTATACCGATATTTCAATTTTGGCACACAGTTGAAGAGTTTCAAGTATTCCTATTTCACACAAATAATCCTATTCAACATTACTTATTCCTTCACACAAAGGTAAATGATTCTAAGTGCTGAATGTATCGCTACCAATGCAATTAATCGTCACTTATTTTTTTATTCACAGTTTAGTGATTAAACAAGTCTATATGACCCATCGATAGGACCCTATCAGGATCTAACACTCCGGGTCAGAGGAGACCGTTGAGCAATTGCAATGAAGGGGTACTCCACATTCCCTAAATCTCCTAGACTGAAACCTTACCATCTGATGGCTTCGTGTCCGGAAACTCATTAAGGTGAGTTGTTCCTACTGTAGAGAGGCACTCGGGGCTTTCTACAATCACAATTGGGCAAGCATCTATGTGCATGTGAATTCATATGTATCTAGCCACATAGTAAATCATACATACATACATACATACATACATACATACATACATAATTATATTCTAATAATTCCAGCTTATATGAATGAATATTTATACACACACTCATAAATATATATACATTCGCATTTAACTACATATATATATATATGTGTGTGTGTGTGTGTGTGTGTGTGTGTGTGTGTGTGTGTGTGTGTGTGTGGACATTAAAATTTGATATTTGCCACAAATCCTTTTTACAAATTAACATCTAAGCTCTTCATAACTTCTATTTCTCTGAAGTCTCGTCTTTGATGCATAGTTTTCACACCTCCAGTATCTCATAAATCTATCAGCATTCTCTATATTTTTTGGAATGCATATATAAATTGCTTCCTCAATTTTTCTCTTTCCTCTAAAAAGATGATCTTGCAGGTGGTCATGTCGATGAATCGAGTCTTGAACAAATATAACTTTTAGCGAACTAAATTTAGTTACTAAATTCGAAGTAATCCAACAAGTATTGTTCAAACCAAAATCTTTAAAACAAGTATATGATCGAATGATTGATTGTGGGATTGATTTTAACGGCATGTCAAGCCATCCTCGGTTATTCTATGCCTAGAGGTTAAGGAATCACGTTGGATGTATGTTCATATGAACGCTTTTGTGTAATTATTTCTTAAGAAATATTTTGTACCCGTCCCCATTGATTATGAACAATTTTTAACAGACCTATTAGATCAATAGATGGTACCCAAACAAGTACTATCACTCTGGGTCAGAGTGGATCTTGGATTAATAGCAGTGAAGAGGTAAGTCAGTCTTTTTCAAGCAAGTGTATTGTTTCAAGTAGCCAATGATAATAATTTGGAAGCAATTATGGCTTCAATTAACAATTCTTAATACAAATATTTTAAACGCAGTTATATGTTTCCAAGTAAATATTTCTATTTAATGATAATTTTTTTTGTTTGCACATAGCTGAATGGTTTCAAGTATCCCTTTAGAATACGAATAATATGAAATATATTTGACGTATAAATTAGACTCAAACAGACACTACCATTCCTAATCGGAGTGGACTTGGGAGTAATGGTAGTGACTGGGTACTCCTCATTCCCCAGATCTCAAGGACTGGAATCTCACCATCAGATGCAGTTCACAGTCATACCCAGGAGATCCATTTTGGGAGAGTGAAGCCTTACGTCTCAACATGGGGATACAGTCATCATATTATCAGCTCTGTCTACAAGACAAAAACTTATAATAGTAGTCGTTTTTTTTATGACAGATGGTGTTAATCACAGATATTCCACTTAATTACAAATGATGTTAATGACTTAACATTACAAAAATGGGAAATGAAAAAAAAAAACAAAAAAAAAATGAAAAAAATAGAAAAACAAATGTCACCACTAGTATGTGTGTGTGTGTGTGTGTTGAGGCAGGATTCAAAAAGGAACGCCGCAAATTTTGTTCCCGCCTAATTTATTGAAATGTAACTAAAACGATGAAGGATAAATTTCATTAATACGAATCAGAAACAAAAAAAGGAGATAAGGACGGAATAAAAATGGAAAGGTGTTAAAACAACATCGCCTTAATTGTCAATTATTAATAATATAAAACCTCGAATTTATTTTCAGGTGAATATTTTCACACGTGCAAATGCAAATAAAAGAGGGAAGAAAGAGAAGAAATAGAAGAAATTCAATTTTAAGTGGACAAAAATGCAAAAAAAAAAAAAAAATCTACAAACATTTCTAGTGAGAAATAGTTCTAAAAAAGAAGAAAGTAAAATATATGAAGTCATGATAACACGGTTAAAAAATACTATGATAATTTTTGGAATATATTTTATAACCAAATCAAATTTTATTTACAATATATATTTATATATATATATATATATATATATATATATATATATATATATATTCCAGATGCATACAATACATACATGGGAATACATATCTATATGCCTAAGACAATATATAGTGTCCGTGTGCATATATTATTATTATTATTATAATTATATTATTATTATTGTTATTATTATTATTATTATTGTATACTCTTAATAAGAATCCAGATATATTATTATCGCCTAAGGTGGTTACATTGATTCTGAGTGATGAGTTATTAATCATCTTGAACAGCATTAAAACCGACATTTTCCAACCGAAGATTTCCTATCGAGGAGGAAGTTTTTCCAACCGGGGCAGCCATATTGATATGAGGCTTCTTTTTTTTTAATTCGAGAAAATGGCTGACACTAAACGTAGAATTTATCTGTAGGGCTATTTAAAAATTTTGGAAAATAAAAATACAATTTTTTTTCCGAATTTTGGATTAATGTCAGAGTCAAACATAAGGACTATTTAAGAAACTATTTCTTTTTAAATATTTTCCTCTTTCTTTTCGAGTTAAATTTTGGATTAATTTTTCGCGCCAAAAAGCTGGTATCGTCTTAGGAAAAGGAATTGGTAAGTCAGGTTAAAATCCTGAATGAAAGTGTTTGACTTTCAGGCTATATCTTTGGAAAAGGCATGAATCCAACTGCTTTCACTCATCGGCTATGGATAAATAATTGGACACACACTGGGATTTTTAACTTGGGTGTGACAACCAGTCTAGAAGAAGGATAACTCTGAATTCAGACCAGCTGTACCCTGCTTAAAAATTTACCATGTGTCGTATACTACTTGTCGCAGAGAAATTGGGCAAATACATCGATTTGGTTCATTTTTCATTTTCTTTAAATGTTTTGCTTTTTATCTTCTTCTTCTTCTTCTTCTTCTTCTTCTTCTTCTTCTTCTTCTTCTTCTTCTTCTTCTTCTTCAGAAAGGTGTGCATCCATCTGTTGTTCCCTTTAGTTTTGGTTAGGCAACCTTCCTAGGAGAAAGAAAAGTCTAAATTCAAACTTTGACCATGTATCTCATCCTTCGTTGGAGTGGAGGTGTTTTGTAAATATACTTTTCTACTTCATGGGTTTCAGGATTATTACCCCATCGATAATTTCCTCATCAATCTATTGCAATTAATTATAGTTTGGTTTTTGTTTCTTTGTTTAATGTCATATCAACCTTCAAGGGTTATTTAATGCTAAGGCCATTTTTGTTGAAGAATATTAATGGTACTATCTAACTCATATTTGGGGAATAAGGGGGTCCATACGTTTCCCCAAGGGACATAAGTCCAAAAGTGAATATAATAGCGTGAGTGGATTTCGAACCCGCTTACTACGATGTAAGAGTCCAGCATGTTAGCCACGACTCCCCAATTAATACAAATCGCTGCCATTGCAGAACGCTTTCTTCTATATTACAGAGTTATTTTTGATTTTATAAGATAATCGACCCACAGTTACAATGAATTTCCTTTATAATTCATGAAGTTATTTTTTAAGCTTAAATTCCTTTTAGTGTCTTTGTAGCTAAAATAAAGTTTGATAATCGTATCGATTTTGGTTCATGTAAAGCTTGACAATGTGTTTAACTGTTTCCAACTATGTGAAGGCAATTATTTAAATGAGGACTGCCACCTGCTTTTCAACTCTCTAAACCATTGTGGCATATCAGTAACAATACTTTAATTATTCGGCTAAGCTAGCATGCCTATCCGGAGAATATTAGCACAAAATAATCATAAATAATCGTAGCCAGATTTTGAACCCCGATACCCCACTCTGGTTACCGTCCTGCTTACTGTTGAACTGTTAGTTTAAGCGAGTGCTTAAAGTAACAGTTTAAAGCACAATGAAAATTGTTCTGTTAAAGTAAGAGTACCTTGTCCAGTTGGCTGGGACTGTACAATACACCGACTGCATCTCTGCAGAGGGGTTTGACCCTGCCACGAGTGTCCTGATATGACACAAAACAATCTGATGTAATGCCAGAACTTTTGAGAATACAGAGTACCTCTTCGTTGTCTTCGCCCCCATGTCCACTCTGGCCCAGATAGGTAGCACCTGATAGGGTCCTATCTATGAATCAAATGGAACTAAACTGCGTACTTATGCTAAACTGAATTGTTTGAAAATGAACTTTTTTGCCATTGAAACTGTACTCATGTTAAATTGAATTGAATGAAATAGAATTGTTTTGACAAAAATTATAGTAAACTGAATAGTTTAAATTAGAACTTTTTGACTCAACTGAATAGCTTGAAATAGAAATGTTTTTGACAGTTAACCTGTGTACGTATGCTAAATTGAATTGTTTGAAATAGAACTGTTTATTTGCATAAAAATGGATTTGGCATTAAATAACGTATAATGGTTTATATGCCATAAAACCCAAACAAATAAATAAACAAACCAACGAAGAAACAAGTAACAGTACCACAGTGGTAGTACAGTTTTCAAATATAGAACAAAGAAATCGATTCTCACCCAACGAGGAATGGACACTTTTTTTCTAACATTTTTCTATCTTTAAAGACACCAAAAAATATTCTGACTTCTCATAGGCAGCTGAGACATTTTTGACCCATAGGAGCACGGAAGCATAACTGAGTGGCATGGGTTTCGTCAAGGACCTCTCGAAAAAAAAAAAAATAACGAAACAAAACAAACCCTGTTGTGATTTACAAAGCATCGTAGATTACAGAGGAAGGAAATTTTGAAATGTGGGTTGCATCAAGTCATTTTTGGTGTCAAACGTTAACTTTTATATGCAAAAAAATTACTTAAAAAATATCCATTTTTATGGAACATTTCGAATTTTCGAATTTTCGAATTTTTCCAGACCCGAGACGATTTGGCAAAGAAATAAAAACAGATTTTAAAAAATTCTGGTTAAGATGAAATGATACTGAGAACATTCATTTTGTCACTTGAAAGACTCAAAGTTGACCAGAAGTTTAGGAAATAATAATGATTATAAAAAAGATGTATCTTTGATGTTTAAGAATAGATGAAAATGAAAAATGAAAATCACAAGTCATAAGAAGACGGTATAAGCAAGATACGAATACAAGGTCAATTTTTTAGCATAGTATAAGTGATTTGAATTCAGAATCTTCCTTCCCCCAGACCGATTGCCATGCTAACGTTAATGGGTCAAGTCTACTTTACTATTTACCCCTAGCTGGGGGTAAACATTTGCATTCATACCTTTTTTTAGCATTATGTGATATACAAACGGCCTCGAGGTTTGAATCGGATTGCAGTGTTCAGTTCCAAAGAATATAAACATTTACGCTATGAGTGTTTCCCTAGATACCATGAGAAAGCAGCTACAGTGATATTAGGTCGTTTGCTGATGTTCAAATTCAAACTGTGAGAGACTAAAATTTCAAATAAGGCCAGTGTGAAATACTACATCATACAAGGGGAAATTCAAATAGAATTAAACAAATGCTGAAAAAGTTCCAACGTTTCTGTAAAAAATGCATAAGAGATAAGATTGTGTTGCGTCAGTCTACCATCTACGACAAAGGCTTTCATAACTAGCCTTGAAAATATCCAGTCGGAATATTTTACTAAAGTACTGACAATGATGTCAAATTTCGTTTGTAAATATGCAACCATTAAAGAATTTAGGTTTGTGGCGGTCATGACAGTAAATATTTACTTGGAAATTTGGCGCTGGTTTGAGCTCCGTGATTATTGTTCCATCTGTGCTATGGTCCAGCGACTGAAAAAGAGCATAAAAGTGTCCAGAAGTTCTGTTGAATATGACAAACGTGTGGATTACGAGGTCACCAGACAATCGTTACCGTGGAACACGGGGTCATGAGTTTTTCCCTGCTTTACATTTTCTATAATGAACACACACACACACACACACACACACACACACACACACAGATATATATATATATATATATATATATATATATATATATATATATATATATATATATATATAACAATTATAAAGAATATATATATAATTGATTTATATATTCAATACCATGGAATTTAGTTTGCGACCCCTGGGTTTCGTGGAGTTTTTACAAAACAACAATCATCTGGCAGTTGACAAAATGAAATGATTCGAATGATTCAATTCATTTCATTTTGTTAACTGCCTGATGATTGTTGTTTTGTAAAAAACTTCATGAAACCCAGGGGTCGTAGACTAAATTCCATGGCATTAAATATATAAATCTATTATATATTTATTCATTATTATATAATAGCTCTATCCACATGGAGCACTCTCCATATTATATTGCACATTGTTCGCCACAAACCCACAAGGTGACTTAGTGATAACTAACACTGGTATAATAATACACACACACACACACACACACACACACACACACACATATATATATATATATATATATATAGAGAGAGAGAGAGAGAGAGAGTTAGGATAGCATAGATAAAGTTAATAACACTTGGTGCCTGTCAGTTTCTTTTCTATGCGACCATAAGTCCAAGAGGTCTTGATTTGATGATTGCATTGGCCGAAAAACGGACCGACATCAAATGCTTTTATCTCTGTGTCTACGACATCCTTACTTGGATATATGTACTCTATTCTTGATATAGAGAACGTTTTATTTATAAATTTAGCAAACTCCAATAAAATATTTTTGCTTACGCTGAGATTACAGATGGCTATGCGGTAAGATATCCAACTAACATAAAGTAGCAGGGTTTCGATCCCAGCTTAAAGCATCTCGCGTGTCTTGCCACGCGATGAGTAATGATACAACGAAACAGTCCTAGATGACTACATATATATATATATATACACACTCACATATATATATATATATATATATATATATATATATATATATATATATATTAACACTGCGACTTTTTTGCCTCTTTGTTCGTAACTTCTGCCACTCAAGAATAGACAAAGAAAACGAACACGTGAAACTCACACATATTCGAACATCTGGTCTTCAGGTGAGCAAGCACGAAATATATCGATTATATTGTCATTCTGTTGTTTGAGTCGGATGATGAAATTAACATGGGAATACTAAGTTAGGCAGAAAGCATAGATACACCTACACCGATCTTTGACAAAAGTCCGGGAAGTGCCATTCTGATTCTTTGCAGAGCGCACAAATTCTTAACTGATCATTGGCAGAAATGTTGTTACATGCGTAAATTTACGAGTTCTATGCTAGCATATATATATATATATATATATATATATGTGTGTGTGTGTGTGTGTGTGTGTGTGTGTGTGTGTGTGTGATTTATACTTGTACCAAAACACTGTCATATATTATATATATATGTGTGTGTGTGTGTGTGTGTGTGTGTGTTCTTATATTCATTAGCTGATTTTATTTTGTCATAATTTTGGTTTGGTTTGTTGGATTTTATGGCATATCAACCTTTGTAGGTTATTTAATGCCAAATCAATTTTTATGTAAATAATCAGTTCTATTTAAAACAATTCTATTTAGCATGAGTGCACAGTTTAATTGTCAAAAACATTTATATTTCAAATCATTCAAGCAGTTATATATAACAATTCAGTTTAGTGTAACTACAGTTTCAATGTCAAAAACAGTTCTATTTCAAGCAATTCAGTTTAGCATAAGCACGCAGTTTAAATTTAAGTACAGTTTAATTGTGAAAAACTTTTCTTTTTCAAGCTATTCAGTTTAATCAAACAATTCAGTTTAGCATAAATATGCCGTAAGTTCTATTTAACCCATAGATAGGGCCCTTATCAGGTGCTACCACTCCGGGCCAGAATGGAGCTGGGAGCAATGGCAATGAAGGGGTGCTCTGGACACTCATTGGGGGGGTACCCTTCTGCAGAGGTTTAGTCAGTCTATTCTACAGCCCCAGTCGACTGGGCAATACACTGAGTTAAATGTCAAACAGTTTTATTTCAGATAATTCAATTTAGCATAAGTACACAGTTTAAAATGTATAAAAACAGTAAACTCCAACCACCGTTAATTCTATTTAACCCATAGATAAGACCCTTATACGTTGCTACCACTCCGGGCCAGAGTGGACCACAGAGCGATGGCAATAAAGGGGTACTCCGCATTCCCCAAAGCTCCAGCATTGCTGGAACCTTATCATCGGATTGTTTTGTGTCATATCCAGGATACTCGTTGGGAGTGGGGTCTTACCCCTCTGCAGAAAAGCAGTCGGTGTATTCTACAGCCTCAGCCGACTGGGCAAGCCATAAATTTCGACATATGTATATATTGTTCATGTGATCAATGAAGAAACGTTGGGCAAAGTTTATTGATAAGAAAGAAATTTATCTTTCAAAGATTGTTGTGTTAAACACATGCTTTTTAATCATAATAGATTTACTGACATGCCTATATATATATATATTGGTGTGTACATCTATATATGTGCATATGTATATGTTTATAGGTGTTCATTTATATCGATGTTTGTAGGTGTTTATGTATATCGATGTTTGTATGTGTTTATGTATATCGATATTTGTAGTTGTGTAACTATATACGAACCAACTTGGTAAAATACCCAGTAGACTAAACTTATAAGCTTTTGAAAAGAATCAACTTCCAAAAACGATGATGCTTGGGGCTAAACTTTGCTTTATTTGAGAAATAACTTCTACAGTATACACAGGTCTATATCCAGGAATACATTCATCCGGTGGCTTTACAAAGTTATCACTTTACCAATACCAAAAAGAAAGCCTTTCTTTCTCACACGGATAAAAGCAAATATATAAACGCTTACAATCTCCTATGATATTCTTGATAAAGAATTCCTTCAATAAACTTGACAAAACCTCTTGCAAAATAAAACTGACAATCTGATGTCAAATCTTGACCGCTTATAATAAACCCCTTTTTTCAAAGGCATGAATCAAACCTTCCATGTATCCCATATTATTACTGATCATTTCAATTGTAGTATTTACACTGGTACAGCAAATGACTGAAAATATCTAACTCCTCATTATCTCAATCAAGAGACCCTACAACATCAAGAATATCATCGCCTCCCCAAAATTATTATATAAGGCCATAAAAACAAAGAAAAGCAATGCAGATCCAAAGGATCACCCAAAACCCTAAATCGATCCATATTGAAACTAACAACATAATTGAAAATCTCAATCTAGGAGAAATATAAGAAAATATATGATGTTTTATGATAGTGAAGAGCAAAAAACACTGAAGTACAAATATATATTATTTGTTTTTTTTTTCTTTTTCTTTTATGACCCGAAATGTACGTTGGGGAAGAATGAGAGAGGGTCGAAAATGGCTGAGCTGCACACATAGAGGTGAGACACGACTCTTCTGTCAACCGCTTTTTCTTTGTTCTGCTTTCGTGAGACAGGTGAGGGGGCTACCTCAAAGTCTTGAATCATCTTATTCTTTTCTCGCTTCTCGACTTTCCAAAGTCTGGTATAGGGCCATCTCAAAGCATCGCATTATCTTAGTTTCTCCTCGCCTATCTGCTTTCGTAAGTCTGGCATTATCTCAATGCATTGAATTATCTTAGTTTCAACTCAATTCTCGACTTTCATGACTTTCGTAAAGCCCAGGCACTTGCTCAGGACTCCAGTGGCCCACTCCGCCGAGGCTGTTGAATACACCGGCTGCATCTCTGTAGATGAGTTAGACTCCCCCAACGAGAGTCCTATATTTGACACTTAAAAATCTAATGGTGAGGTTCCAGCAATCCTGGAGCATTGAGAAATGCAGAGTTCACCTTTATTGCCATCACTCCCAGGTCCACTGTGGCCCGAAGTGGTCGCACCTGATAGGTCGGATAGAACTGTTTGACATTTAAACTAAATGCAAACAAATGATTTATGTGAAACTGAACAGCCTGAAATAGAACAGTTTGATCATTTAATTGTGTGTAAATAAATGACAGATGTTTAATCGAATTGTTAGTGATACATAGCAATATTTGGAAAAATGTAACTTTGTTGACCTACGCTAAACTGAATTGCTTGAAATAGAACTGTTTGATCATTTAACTGTGTGTAAACAAATGACTGATGTTTAATTGAACTTTAGTGATAAATAGCAATACTTAAAAACATTTAACTGTGTGCAAACAAATGATTAATAGTCTCTAGAATTATTTGTCTTTGAGAGAAATAAGTGAAACCATTTAACTGTGTGCCAAAAAATGAACTCAGGTTTTTAAAAAAATGTTTTCCACAAACTGTGTTCAGAAAGCGTAAATTCAATATATATGTATAAAAGTAGATTTGGCATTAAGTAACCTACAAATGTTGATATGTCAAAAAACCAAACCAAACAAAAGCAAATCAGGTTTCCAGGACTCTTATGAGTATTCAAGCCGATCTTGAAAATGTTGTAGTCTGGATGGTTTCAAGTCTTCCTTTGATTTCTGTTTCCTTGTCTTTTTTCTAGGACTCTTCTCAGTATTCTAGCCAATCTTAACAATGCAGTGATTTGGATGGTCCTGATTCTTCCTCTGATTTCCAGTTCCTTCTGTCTTTTTTCTAGGCCTTTGGGGACTGTTCCAAGTGCATCAACAACAACTGGTATCACCGTCACGTTTCACAGATTCTTAGTTCTTTGGGATAGTCAAAGTATTAGTCTATCTCTTTGCTTTCTTTTATTTTCCCTCTGGTGTTAGCTAGAACGGCAGAGTCAAATATTTTCTCTTTGCTTATCAATACTAGGTCTGGTTATTTTCTCGAGATCAAGTGATCCGTTTGCATCTCGAAATCCCAGAGAATTTTATGCATCTCATTCACTAAAACGGATTCTGGTTTGTTCATACACTGTTTGGTCGTATGGTCCAATTTCAATATCTTGCACAATTCACTGTGGATCGCTTTTCCTACCCAGTCATGCCTAGTGTTGTACCCCTTTTGTGCCAGTTTGCAACATTCTCTTAATACGTTTCCCCACTCTCCACATAACCGACTATGCTATCCTATTGCGTATTATCAATTTTCTTTTTACTATAATCAGTCCATATAGTTTTTTGCTGCTTTTAAAAGAGATTAAGTTTACCTTTTGAAGTTTCCTTTTCGGCGCCATCTCTTGGTTTTCTCATGTGCAATCTCACCAGTTTATTGCTCGAAATATCCATATACTTGTTTTTCTCCCCAGTTCTGTTTTCTAGTTTGTTTGTTTTTTCTGTTCTTTTGTTGCAGTTACTATTGCGCTACTGGCTGCTGTAAGTAGTCTTTCTTTACTTTTTTTCTTTTTGCTCATCGATAGCTACTGCTGGTTCATCTACGCAATCCTCATTGCTGGTGAAAGGTTTTTTTTTTCTCCTTTCTTGACACATGTAATTCATGTTATCTAACGGATGAAAAGCCTTTTGCATTGTCACCGATTTTCGTTTCCGTTTGGCGATTTGTCTCATTTCCTTCTTTGTCCATTTTGAGAATTGTCCAGTGTATCTTACAAAAGGGACTGCCCAGAATTCATTCCTTTAATGAGATTTCGGATGAAGAGCTTAGTTTGGAGAAGTTTTCTCGTTCGTCTGAGCTATTTTTTCTTTTTCTTTTCTTGTATCTCCGTTTGTTTAATGTTGTCCACTTTCAATATTCCCAAGTGAAGGTAATCTTACTTTTCTCCAAACGTTCTGATTCTTTCCTGATTTTGCACTTCCATTATTTGTTCCTTCTGATTGTTCCTTCCATTATTTGTCTTTTTTAACTTTTCCTTATGTGTATGAGTTTACTAAATTCCATTCCTATATCCTGGCTGTATATTCTTATTGTTTATATATGAATCTCCATTTTTATTTTCATTTTTCTCATACCATTTGATGTCGTCCATGTACATTAGGTGATTTATCTTTTCTTGCGATTTAGTAAATTTGTAGGCCCCAGTGCACTTTCTCAGTATGTAATTGAGTGACATCCTTTTTATTACAAACAGAAATGGCGAAATAGCATCTTCTTGGAAGACGACCTTCTGGATTTTCACCTCTCCCAAAGTTTTTCGTCCTGCTGTTAATTCAACTTTCAAGTTTTCCTCGCCTTCCGTGATTAAATTTTAAATTTTGTCGGATATCCTGTACATTTTAGACACTAGTTTATTCAGGTTTGCCAGACATATCACAGCTTTTTTGTAGTCAATCAATGCTATGGCTACATTTTCCTGCCTCGCTTAACTCCTTAAAGATTTGCTGATCAATGTACAATAAATTAGCTATTCCTTATGTTTCTCTGCGGCACCCTTTCTGTACTTCTGGAAATAGTCACAGGCATACAACGGATGATAGATCTTTTTCCTAATCTGAACAGTTAGGATTATCCACATCATAGATAGACATGTTATCGGTCTGTAGTTGCTTGAAATGGTTTCTTTTCCATTTTTCATCTATTTGAATATTTTGGCTTCTTCTAGGCGTCTAGCAAGTCTTTCGTAGATAGATGACACATTTTAAAACTACAATCCATGTATGCTATCATGGTCTGACATTTTTCAGTTCTGCACTTTTAATGGTGTAGTTCTATGAGATTACAGGTGTATGTCCTCCTCAAAATATTCTTCGAGACCTTGTGTTTCTTCTTCCATGGTATTTATCCATTCTGCTTTTCTGTTATGTCCTTTCCGTTCCCATATCTTACTCCAAGATCGTTTTGTTTCCTTTTCATTCAGTTTTTGGCTTGTCCTCGAGCATTCTCAAACCAGAATAAAAAATTATTTCGTTAGTTTGTAATGTCTTATTTTGTTTGCATGTCTTGGTTCTGTCTTGGTATCTTTTAAGCCTCCTTTCTTTCAATAATATCTTTTGATCCATTTCTTCAAGCTGTCTACTGTTTTGCCTAGGTCTTTTCAGCCCAACATATCCGCTCTTTTTTTACCTTCCTTTGCACTTTCGTTTGTTGATACAGTTTCTTTATATGTTTCTAGCATTATTTCCCATCATCGTTTTGTATTACTGCTCGTATTCATTTGGAGCACACCGATTTTATCACATACTTGTTTCGCTCCTGCATAAATCAACTCGTTTGGTTAAGTGATGTTGCCTTTCAGGGTATTTGTTTATAATTAGTTTCTCTTTCGGGTTTCTAACAAAAATTTTTCCACTTTGGATTTTGTGGGATGTCGTCTTCCTTTTTCTAATCTTTGATCTTTAGGGATGTTGTCTTCTTTTTTTCTAGTCTTGGATCTTGAGGAATGTAGTTTTCTTTTTTCCAGTTTTTGAACTTCTGGAATGTAGTCTTCTTTTTTTCCAGGCTTGGATCTTGAGGGATGTAGACCTCTCTTTTCCCAGTCTGGGATCTTGAGGGACGTAGTCTTCTTTTTTCCAATCCTGGATCTTTAGGTATGCAGTCTTTTGTTTTTCCAATCTTGGATCTTGAAGGATGTAGTTTCTTTCTTTTCCAGTCTTGGATCTTGAGGGATTGATTATTTTTTTGTAGCTTTGGATTTTGAAGGATATTGTCTTCTTTTTTCAAGTTTTGGATCTTGAGGGATGTGTTCTTTCTTTTTAAGTCTTGGATCTTGCGGGGTGTAATCTTCTTTTTGTCCAGTCATGAATCTTGAGGGATGTAGTCTTTTTTTCTAGTCTTGGATCTTGCATGTAGTTTTCTTTTTGTCCATTCTTGGATCTTGAGAGATGAAGGTTTCTATTTTCCTAGTCTTGGACATTTATGGATATAGTCTTTCATTTCCATTCCCTACTCGTTGGTAAAATGTCCTTTCGTTGTTTTAGAATGTGCTATTTTGTCTGATTATTTTACCCTTCCTCGATATCTTTTTAATTATCCTTCTTTCGGCAGTACTTTTTGGTTTATTTCCTCAAGTTGTATTGTTATTTTTTCTTGTTTTGCCTTTCCCTTTTTGTCCCTATATGTTCCAACATTTTTCCTTTTTTCTATCATTTTGGCCTGATTTCGTAGATTTTTTTTATCTGCGTTTCCAGTCGAATTTCATATCCAGGTTTTGATTTTTTTCTTCGTGTTTTTTTAAGGGGAAACCGATTTTCTCCCAAATTAATTTCGCTCCTGCATAGATTAGTTCATTTAATTCGGTTATGTTATTTCTTTATATATATGTTAGTACTTGATGTACTTTTCCGTTTCCGTCTTGACCGTTATCTGTTCTATGTTTCTTAGTGATGCTCAGGTAGTCTTTTTCCATTCAAAATTCTTTTCAAATTTCTAAATTTATTTTTTTTCTGGTGTTATTGTTTGCTCTGTGTTGTTTGGTTGTGTGGTGTTTCTATTTTCAGGAGTTGGCGGTTTATTTTGGTTAGACTGTTCTTGTTTTTCATTAGTTGTGTCTAATATTGTATTACTATCTTGTTCATTGTTCATTTTCTAGTGTATCTTTAGTATTTCAAGGTCAGAAAACCAACCTTTATTTATAATTATCCTAACTTGGTCAGCAAGCGCATTCTTGCCAGATCTCATTTATTCTTTCCGTATATCCTCAAAGTATAGAGTTGCTCCTAAAATAGCAGTGCTGTGCAACTTGGTTGTCTTCCCAAGTCCATGTTTTTGTTTGCGTCTCTGATTTGTATAGTTCCTTAGATCGTCATTCGTGTAACTGAAAAAAAGAACTACTAACATTCGCAGGAGGACGATCGGATCTCCAATGTTGGCTATTCGGAGAGTATCTGCCGATCATGAAACCCAGGCCTGTTGCCTGGGTCCCACGTTGTGTCATATTTTGATTCAACATTTTTATCATGGATGGTATATTGTGGCTATACCAGACCCAGGGGTTGTTTAAAATCTGCGCGCCTGACACAGACGTGACTTGGTTTTCTTAAAGAGAAGTCTTAAGCGGGTCACACAAAAGTAAGAAATAAATAAAAAACTCAAAAACGAGAAAAAAGAGAAAAAAATTTTTTTTGCTTTTCCCTTCTCCTTTCTTTTTCTCCTTTTAATTCTTGTCCTTTTCCACCCGTTGCGTTCCTTAACTTTAACTAAGTATAATTCCACATGTATACTGCTTTTGGAATTTAGAGGTAAAATAGGTCTCGAGCAAATTGACTAGTGGAAACTAGTTATTGCAAAATTAAGCCATTTAAGGATTATTTCTATCTAGTTACTCTTAGACCGGCAAAAAATAATAGCAATAAATCAAAAACTAAGACAGAAAACATGCTTATTTATACAAACATTTGAGCGATAATTTAGTTATCTTCAGGGGTCGTTCACTGTGGATTAATGCACGTTAGTACAGCTTTGTCCACTAGTTTATTTTTTATTTAGATTCTAACACTGTGTGCGGGAATTTAGGTCCCTGCCCATTTTTAAAAAAATTTTTTTTTTCTTCCTCTACTCTTAATCATTTTGGCAGAAAGACAGATTTCAACTTAACAGATACTACTCTTAAATAGACAACTAAGAATAATAAAACGACTATTAATAATCCCTTTTTTAGATTTTATAATAATGAATAAATTCGTAAAGATTTCAGCAATTTTGAAACGACTTAAAACTGGGTATAAGTGTTACCGAAAATTCCTGCTATATTCAGAAATTAAATAAAAAAGGAAACGTAGTTTATACTTTTTTAGAGTTTTGTACTTTCAAATGAACCTTGAAATTGGACGATCTTCTGTTTTTTAAAATGATCTTTTATAAGATAATGTAAAAAAGGGTCCCCTCGCCAACATTAGAAAAGTTACAGAAGATCTTGAAGCATAGAAAGAGAACATTACATAAACTTAAAAAAATAGCAAAAATCTCGAAAGTTTTTCTGTAAACTCACTGAAATAGAAAACGCGAAAATGATTTTAATATATAGCCTGATATCATTGATATGAATACTTTACATCATGAAATAATATTTAGGCTCGTATCGCCAGATACCCGTCGCCATTTCAATTCTCATAAATAATTTGTATGAACGTTTGCTTGTCAAATACTGTTTTGCACTTTAGCATATGCAGTGTTAATCTTTTTTTCACCTGTTCGAATCAACCTTTATTACAAACAAGGGACTAGCCTCGTTATTCTGCTTTCTGTAATATTCAATGCTGTTTACATGACAAGGTTACTGAGATTCATAATCACAGGCCCGTCTTGAAGTATGATTACTTTTTATTTTAAAGCAGGAAAAAGTTTTCTTCTAGACGTTCACTTGTATAGTTTAATCATTTTAACATTGGACAGGCGTCAATATCTTCGAATATAAATCAGCGGTCGAAACATAACTGCCTCTGTCAATATGACTGTTTCCAATCATTCAGAATAAATGAAGAGAAATGAAGTTAGTTTGGAAATGTAGACATCAAGGGAAATAATTAAGTTAGACTGTCTCAATTTTGAGATGTGTTTTTGATTAATTTCATTTTGTTCACTAAATCAACTAACACCTTTCAAAAACGAACATTTATTTGACGGCCATAACTTTGTGCGGGAAAACGGCAACTAAATAAAATTTACGCCTTATTTATTATGCGTATTTCCGTAAATAAAATTGATGATTACATCCACCTCGTCCATAAAAAAAAAAGAAAGAAACAGTAAAATAAATATGGTCATTTACTAAGCTTAGAAGAAAGTCAGAAGATTAGGCCATCTAATGAGAATCGTACTCACTAACAACGGTCAGCGATCCTAGCTTGTTGATCATTAAACCAGTCGAGGTGTTAATTCTATAACGTGATGTGAGCCACAGATTAAAATTACGGGTCACCCAGTGAAAACCAAAATCACTACCAGTGCTTTTTTAGCCTATCTTGGTAACTATTACCCAGCACAAGATGGATATGCTATCTTTGACTCAGCTCTAATCTGCTCAACTATGTTTAAGATTAGGGTACCGTATACACTGAGTCAACGGCGCTTGGTGACTGTCAGTTTCTCACCTATGGGATCATCAGACTTAACTCGATATATTATCTATAATATAGTAAAATGCCTTATATATATATATATATATATATATATATATATATATATATGTGTGTGTGTGTGTGTGTGTGTGTGTGTGTGTGCTGAAAGGTAGAGAAAGACAGACAGAGACAGACAAATTGAGGCATGAAAACAATGTATACATTCTCACCATTTAAGGGAAACTAAATGCATTTTAAAAATAAATAATACCCTTTATAGATTAATTATGTACCACTTTGTCATTGCACTTAGTTCAGTGCTGAATATAAATCACACAAATCAAACATTATACAGGGAAAAAGTTCGATAAATATCCTTCAGTTGATTACATTTCAGAATACAGACCTTTTCATTGATACTCTTATAGGCCAGGGTTAAGCAGTAAAATTGATCCGAATCCTTTGATTGAGTGAGAGTGATAAGTCCAGTTTGTTTGAAATGACCCCCGCTTTCTCAGCCGAAATAATAAACCAAATATAAATAATCAACTTTAACTATTTAAAAAAATTCAACCCTTCCTTTTAACAGTTCATTAATTCTCCTAAAAGACCGGAAGCGATAATATTTGTCACTGCCTCCCACCAGACAGGACTTGACACAAGGTCAAAAGCCCGAAGGCCGATTAAAGTGGGGATAAAGGGGAGGGGAAGGTCGGGAACGAGCCGAGACTCGAACCCTGCGAGTCATTGACCCATTAAGTGCAATGTGGATCTAATGAGTCAAGCCGTATCACGGACCTAAATCTAGGTCCGGGCACGTATGCCCGCATATAGCTTGAACTAGACCGTGAGGTCTAGTGCTATACAAGGGGTCTGAAAAGCAGCTCGCCCACCCGAAGGTTGCCCAGCCGAAACTGGGGGCCTATTCGGCCCCGAGTCTGCTCTTGGTTTCGATCGCCCATCTGGCACGAATGCCAGACGGCCCAGCCAAAAGGCCTAGAAGCGATAAACATACAAGTATTAACCATTTGGTGTTGTAGTTTGCAATATAATAAGTTTTCATTTTTTTTTTATTAACTCAACAACATTATTCAAAAGAAGAAAAAACGATAAGGGAAGTTATGCATATTATAGATAACAATAATACATTACATAACAGCAAAAAAGAAAGAAAGAAAGAAAGAAAGAAAGAAAAACGTTTAGGAACGTGTAGAATATTTTTGAAATTTAAAAAAGGCAATATATTTCTGAGAGCAGATAGTCTGTGTATGTACGTAAAGTCAGTCTTTTACTGGTTTGATGTCAGGTCATGATCAAGATTAATGTATGTAAATTATTTTCCATATATCTCCATATATAGTTAGCCTTCTGTTAAAAGTGTCGATTTATTATTTCAGATGTCAGTTCATAATGTACTTGTTGCCTTTGCTAAGATCCAAGGCCAAGATATATTCAATCCATGGTGCTGGTCAGCGGGATTTGTTTGAAGATGACTTATAAATGTTTGACATATTTCGGTATCTTCTGTATCACGTGACAGAAGAAGTTCAAGCCGTAGTAGGTACCCAGAATTGTTGGTAGTATCGTCATAGTTGGTGCGCTGACAAGTTTTGCAATGCTTCATTCTGCATCTGATTTGAAAGCCGCACAGATGAACGAGCAACGTAATACATTACGGATATTTATGCTTTTGGTCTAGTGAGTAGAGTGTTTGCCAAAGGTCCAGGAGACCAGAGTTCAATCCCAGGTCGCGTCATACCAAAGACTTTAAAAATGGTACTTGATACCTCCTTGCTTAACACTCAACAATATAAGGTACGTATCGAGGGTAAAGTGGAGCAATCCAGGGAAAGGAGTAGCGTCCTCCCCTACACCTCGGTGTTATGGCTATTGAAAAGGGAGCCTTCGGGTCGGTCTCGACTACGGACGCCAACTTTTTTACTTAAGCTTTTTGAGTTCGAACTGGGCCATAACGCTGCTGAAGCAACCAAAAACTTTTATTGAGCAAAAAGTGAAGAAATTTCGATCAAGTTGCAAGAATATCGATTATCAGGCAAGGTCAAGAAACTCTAAAACAGCGGATTCCGAGGCAGTGCTCCAAACCATTGAGACAAGTTCAGTAAGTAACTCTGAAAGTATCAGGTGAGCTTGGCATCTGACAATCAAATGTCACCTTCATGAGCTCAGCTAAAGCATCCTGATTGTGCCTTCATCATCATCATATCATCATCATTATCATCATCATGTCGTGCCGCTAGCACGGATATCCCTGACCCTCTCTCGCCACTTCTCCCTATCATTCATCGCCTCTGGCAGGTCTTCAGGGCTACATCCCGTATCCTCACATAGCTGTTGAATGTATGTTCGTGCTGGTCGTCCTGCTTTTGCCCGGCCATATGTGGGGGTCCATAGGAGTATATCACTTATATTACCAAAATATTGTAAAACTTTTAACTCACCCTATTATTTTCAGTTTCCAGTCGTGTCATGATATAAATCTTATGGCATCAAATGGCAAATTAATATTTCCATGCACAAAACTATTTCATTTTCAAATTGGATATTCATTTCGTTTGAAATTCTTCACATCAGCACTCTTTTCTTTATTTCTCTAACTACTTCCATTTTGAAATTTGATAGAGCTGATTTGGCCCTTCGCCTTCGTCAAACAACCAGTCAAACTAACTTTAAACCAGCTGTTCATTTTTTCGCCGCTTGCATAATTTTGTGTCCCATTCTACACGTGGCGGAGAGGTTGGGTATATACAAACTTCTTTCACTTTTAAGATTACTCTTATTTCCAGGGAATCGTCAACCGAGATATAGTTTTGGAATAATTATGTATTTACTTGAAACTCTTCAGTTATCTTCTATATTTCAAATATTCAACGAGTCGAATCAACAATATTTTAGTACTAACTAAATTATTTGTTTTTGTTTTTTTTTAAAATTATTTTCAGTATTCTCACTCCTAGTCAATGAAAATAGCCAGTTATAAGCAACTCCTAGTCAATGAAAATAGCCGATTGTAAGCATCAAAGTACCGGAAGTTGAATTACATAAAAAGAATAAGAGACCCCCAACAAAGAAAAAAATATACAAAAATACCACAATTTCCTGGATGCTTTAGTGAGTGTGCGTTTTAAACTGCTAATGAAACAACCAACCGACAACTATGAAACGCTTTTTATAAACGCAGAGACAAAAAGATAAGCACAAAAAGAAACAAAAAAAGAAAACTAAAGAAAAAAGAAAAGAATGAAAAAGAAAAAAGAAAAAGTAAGGAAAAGAAAAGAAAAATGAAAAAGTCAAGAAAAAGAAAAAAGAAAGAAAGAAAGAATCATATGGAATCTGAATTTATTTTGGTTTTGGTAATAATAACCAAGTCATGTTTGCTTGCTATTGTGACTCAACTACACTTTGCCTGTTCAGTGGGTTTCTCTATCAACGTTATTGCATCCTTTATTAATCTAACGTTAATATTATGTCAAGAACATTTTAGCGCTGGCTGTAATTAATAGGAAAATGTTTTTCAATGAACTGTTTCGTTCAATATTTGCTGCTTTATTCATGTTAAAACATGATTGGGATATATTCAATTAATGGTAGAGTATCTATCTATCTATCTATCTATCTATCTATCCATCTATCTATCTATGAGTTCATGTCAGCTTGTTTTCTTCCTTCTCTGTCAATCCCATTTCCAACTTTGAAATAATTATGAATATCCTTTTGCTTATTATTAATATATCTGTTTTATGCTCTTCACACACACACACACACACACACACACACACACACACACACACACACATATATATATATATATATATATATATATATATATATATACATAAAATACCTTTCTCATCTATTGAACTATCGAGCTACGTAGCTGGTTCAATCTATCTCTCTCTATCTTTCTATCAAAGTCAGTTCCTTTCCTTATGTTTCATCCTACTCATATCTGTCATATTTAGAATGTTGTCCTTGTTAAGTACGTTTTATTCTCTAGATGGAAAGGCTCTTCGTTCAATAAACCGGTATTCTCTCTAAGCAAATGATTGCTCTCAAGCAAGATAACTATCAATATAATATGATTGCTACTCATCTAGATATATCTTCGCCAAAATGGCTGCTATCATCTGAAGGTTAAAATCATACTGTTCTGTAATAGCTGAATACTGCCTTCCTATTGGAGGATTGTCCATTCAGAATAATTTACATTGTTTCCTAATTTCTATCTAGACAAACTTGCCTCTAATTGTCATAGTTGGGTTTCCTAAGAATTTGTACCCTCAAGTAGCATATATCAATCTGTTTATCTCACTAAGACTATTCCCATTTAGTTCGCTTGTTAGATTAGTAGATTAGCTTCCTCATATTATTCATTATCTATCTATCTATCTATCAAAAACGATTTCTAACGCATTTTATGATAAAATCACTCGGAATGCAATTTTATAGGAAAAATTGGCATTTTATAGTTACAATCATATAAATGATTTTCATGCTAAAAAGAATGTCTAATGTATTGTTATCGTAAAATCAGTTCCAGCGCATTTTTATTGTAACGTCATTTTGAATGCATTTTTAGAATAAAAATCATTTCTAATACAATTTTATTGTAAAAATCATTTCTGATATATTCTTATTATAGAAATCATTTTCAATCCATTTTTATTGTAAAAAAAACATTTCTTATACATTTCTATTATAGAAATCATTTCCAATGGATTTTTATAGTAAAAATCATTTCTAAAATATTTTATTATAGAAATCATTTCCAATGTATTTTATTGTAAAAATCATTTCTATTACATTTTTATTGTAGAAAACATTTCCAAAGCATTTTTGAAATAAAAATCATTTGTGATTCTTTTTTTATTGCGAAACTCACTTGTAATGCATTTTTCTTTTTAAAAAAATCATTTAAATGCATTTTTAAAGCTGTGAAAGTCGATTCAGCTTGTTCTCAATATAACCGTCATCATTGTATCAGCTACTGAGTTTCTATTGATGATCTTTTTAAAGGAATTAAGAAAAACGGAGTTCGAAGGAGAAAAGGAAGACGAAGAGAAAATTAAGAAAAATTGAAAAACAAAAAAATAAATAAAATAAGGAAAAAGTAATGAAAAAGAATGTAAACATAATATGAAGAAGAAAGAGGAGACAGGGGAAAGCAGAAGAAAGTGACGAATGAAAAAAAGAAAAAATAGTGAGAAAAATAATGATAAATGAATAAAAAAGAAGATTAAGAAGTAAATGAAAAAATAAAAAAGTGGGGAGGAAGAAGACAACGAAAGAAAGATTTAGAAAAAGAAAGAAGATGGGGTAGTATAATGTTCAAAAATCGATTGAGAAAGAAAAAGAAGCGGAAAATGTTTTATGAAAAAAATATTTAACTAGAGTTAATTAAGTGGAGAAAAGATCATTTATTTATCTATTGAATTTGGCCATTAGAAGGGAAACTAAAAGAAGTCGAAAAGATTAATAAATACTTATACATTGCCAGGGAACAAAACAAAAAAGTGTAACATGAAGGAGACAATGATAGCAATTAGAGTTGATGCCCTTGGTACGGTCTCCAAACTCCTAAAAAGAGAATTGGTGAGCTGGATATCAGAGGAAGAACGCATCCCGGAGACCCAAGGAGGCTGTGGTTAAACGTCATAAGTTCGAGCTAGTGTGAAAAAAAAAACGCAAAAGCAAAAATTCTTAAAAAGTGTACGCATGATTGGATGAGACATGTAAACCACTGGGAATTATGCAAGAGGGGAAAAGTTTTGACACACTGATAGATGGTACAAAAACAAAATCTGACCTTGAAAATGAGACGCATAAATTTTCTTGAATTTTGAGAAATACCCCAATTTCGACCCGAAGACTTGATCTCGTATTTGCAAACAAGATTAAAAACTTGTTATCTGGTGTTTTTATACAGTTCCAGTGCAGCATACAGCTAAAATGAAAGGCAGTGAAAAGCTGTATAAGTACTTGGATCTTGACAAAGAGTTGAAAAAACTTTGGAATACGAAGGTCACAGTGATACCAATTGTAGCAGGAGTTCTTGGAAAAGTCCTCACGGTCCTGGAAAATAGATTGAGGGAATTGCAGATCGAGTTTACCTTGACCAGAACTCTATGAAAATCAATTAGAATACTTAAAAGAGTCTTGGAGACCTGAGTAGACTTGCTGTCACTTGGCCGTCAGTGTAAAACCATGAATTAAAACAGGTGTAAAGAAGAAGAAGAAGAAGAAGAAGAAGAAGAAGAAGAAGAAGAAGAAGAAGAAGAAGAAGAAATCCTTATAAAAAAATAACCTTGTCGTCACAATGTTTTTGCTTGAACAGACGACTAAGGAAATCTAAATGATAATAAGATTATACAATCAAGGGCGATTTCTGTCAAACGCAGAAAAAAAAAATGCAAACAGCAAATTTTGAAATATCTGTTGGTTAGATTTTCTTTGAAGAAACTTTTTTCATCGTAATGATTTTTCAGGAAAAGTTTTAAAAGCCAAGTAAAACGCACAAAAATTCGTATCTATTTTACCTTTGCTTTTATTTTATTTGTTTTATTTTATATTTTATTTATTTATTGTAATTGATAGAAATTCCTCCGAGAAAATATGACATTTTAGTTGCAAACTTAAATTTTCCCAGCAGCAAGGGAGGAAAAAAAGTCCAGCCATTTTTATACTTCGCGATTTGATTACTTCGTGTTTTCAGTTGTTGTTGTCGTTTGCTATCTTATATCTTTTTTTATCCACTCAAAATATGACAAAGATTCAGAAATTAGATTTGACAGCACAACATATTAAGTTAGATATTAATAAAGACTTGATTTAACCCTTTTACGTCCTGAATTCTTCATGTTTTCTTGACATAATTTTTAATTCTCGAGCACAACAATTCTTGGTGGATATGATTAGACAAATTTTACGTAAAATGTTGATATATTTGTCGTTTATTATTATTTTTTGTCTTTTTCTTTTTACTCAGAACTTAATTTCTTTGTTTCACACTGAAAGAGCATTTAAAAATATATAATGAGCCATATAAATCATCATTTGAATGGCTAAGATTTTAGGATGTGAAGGAAGCATTTTAATTTGATTTTCCGAAATGTTTGAATCAAAGTTTCTCAAAGTCGCCTTGGGTGAGCGAATAAAATTTTAACAGGGTGAATAAAAGCAGAAGAGATCATGGAGGTGAATTTACTAGTTTATATTCCTAAATAACGATTAGTTTATCGATCAAAAAAAGATTTTAAAGCTCGACTCAAGGAACTTCTAAACGGAGAACTTGCTGGTGTAATGGCAACAGTACTGAATTACGGCTCCAAAGTAAGTGAGTTCGAGCTGCGGTCACGTTATTATATTCACTTTCGGACTAATAATGAAGGCAAAAGTCTTCAACCCCCAAATTCACTAGGCTATGGGTTAATTAGTATCATTCCTGCTTTTTTACAAGAATGGCTTTGGAATGAAACACCCCACGAAGGTTTATATGCCGTTAAACAGAAAAATCAACCCCACCTGAATAAATGATTTTTCCATTTGATAAGGAAAATGCAAATTTGGACACTTTTCTGAAAGATGAATTTATTGAAATTATTTTCGATCTAAAATGAAGTCTATGTTAACATTCAAAGTAATTTGATTATTCTGGACGGAAAAAAAAATACTGTAGCAAAATATCCCAAGATTTGTTGCAACTATTGGACCCAATTTTACTCGCTTTTCCAACTTTGTAAATGACGGAATTTGGGTTTATTAATCTGCATTATTATTAACGAAGAAAAAAGAGAAGAGCATTTCGAATATAGAACGTGAGGATTTGCTGCTTAAACACACACGCATTCAATTTAATATCCATGATCTTCTCAGTGTTCATCAAACCCATCCTTTCAATTTAAAATGATTCAAGAATTAAAGGTGTGTTTGGATCTATAATTTATTGATTATTTTCTCAAGTAAATTATATTAAACACAAATTAGTTCTGTTTTATAATTTAATATCAATTCATTAATTTAGGGGACGAATGAAAAATGAATTTGCTTTCAAGTGGGGGTAAATCAAGTAAAAAGTTAATAATCACTAAACACTAATACTAACCAATTATCATAATGGCTTAGATTTTCAGATGTTCAAGCATCAGTAATTTTGTAGCTGGAGTTCTTGGAAAAGTCCTCACGGTCCTGGAAAATAGATTGAGGGAATCGCAGATCGAGTTTACCTTGACCAGAACTCTATGAAAATCAATTAGAATACTTAAAAGAGTCTTGGAGACCGGAGTAGACTTGCAGTCAATGAGCCTTCAGTGTAAAACCACGAATTAAAACAGGTGTAAAGAAGAAGAAGAAGAAGAAGAAGAAGAAGAAGAAGAAGAAGAAGAAGAAGAAGAAGAAGAAGAAGAAGAAGAAATACTTATAACAGAAGAAGAAGAAGAAGAAGAAGAAGAAGAAGAAGAAGAAGAAGAAGAAGAAGAAGAAGAAGAAGAAATTTTATTTTGAGTTTTCAAATGTTTTGATTTCAATATACACCTCAAAGGATGATGAGTCTTCTGCAGAAGAAACAGAGAGAATTTATGGTGACCCAGGCGTGAACGAGTGTGTGCGTGCGAGAGAGAGAGAGAGAGAGAGAGAGAGAGAGAGAGAGATTGCATAGACCTAAATATATCCACTCCACCTCATCTCCTAGATCACAAAGAAAGATAGAATCCACATCAGATGTTAAAGGATCAGTACAATGATTCGTCAGATTAGATGGATTCGCTTTTTAAGCTTTACAGCATGAATAATAAATAGATTGTTAATAGTTAAAATACATTAAATGAATAGTTGATAAATTACCAGAGATGGTTTGTTTTTACTGCATGTCAACCCTTGTTGGGTTATTTAATACCAAAGTCATTCCTTTTGTTTTAGTCAGTTTTATGGTTTCAAGTATCTTATTTGTAAACAATTATATCTTTGAACAATTATTCTTCTGAGAGAAAAGTTGCTTATCGTCATATGGTTTCAAGTATTCTTATCTAATTCTAATAATTTTCAGCGACCTGACATTGAGGCTTGAAATACGCTACCCCTTTTAGAGGAGTAAGATCCTAAACTGTATTTGATAGTGAGGCACCAGTTCTGAAGACCTAGGGTATGTGAAAATCTCTTCATTGTAATTACAACCAGGTTCACAATGATTCAGAGTGACAGTACATGTTAAATCTGTTACTAAATCATTCGTATTTTATTGGATCGTTTGCAAAATATAGCAAAAAACAAAAAAAATCCACAAAAATATAAATATGGACGTACAATGAACATACATCCCTCCCATTAATCCAGCCAAGTTGCCTGGGGCTGTAGAATACACCGACTGCATCTCTGGAGAGGAGTAAGATTCCCCCAAAGAATGTCCTGTTTACAACGCTGAATCATCTGGTGGCGAAACTCCAGTCGTGGTGGTTTGGGTCATGTAGAGTACCTCTTTATTGCCATTACTCCCAGACTCACTCAGTCCCGAGGTGGCAGCACCTGATATGATCCTATCTATGGGTAAAATAGAACTGTGTGCAAACAAATAACATGCTAAATTAAATTGATCGAAATAGAACTGTTTGATTATTTAACTGTGTGTAAACAAATGTCTGATGTTTAATTGAATTGTTAGTAATATGTAGCAATACTTGGAACCATTTAACTGTGTGTAAACAAATGAGTAATTTTGAACAGAATTATTAGTGTTGAATAGCAATACTTGAAACTCTTCAACTGTATGCCTAAATTGAATTATTAATATTACATAGCAATGCTTGGAACCATTTGTCTATGTGCAAATGAATGAATAGTGCTCAATAGAATAATTAGTGTTAAATAGCAATATTTGTAACCACTTTACTCTCTGCAAACAAATGATTAAAACTGTATAGAATTATTAGTGCTAGATAGCAATAATTGAAAGCATTTAACTGTAGAAACAATCATCATCATCATGTCGCGATGGTAGCACGGATATCCCTGACCCTCTCTCGCCACTCCTCCCTGTCGTTCATCGCCCCAGGCAGGTCTTCAGGACAACATCCCGTATTCTGCCATAGCTGCTGAATGTATGTTCGTGCTAGTCGTCCTGCTTTTGCACGGCCTTGTTTGGGGGTCCATAAGAGTACATCTCTTATGAGTTCGTCCCTGCTTCTCCAGCAGTGTCCTGTATGTCTGGTTCGTCTAACTTGAATAGTTTTCGTGATAGGAGGCAGGTGGCCGTACAGTTGGTGTCTTGTGGGGTGTTGCCGCCAGGACTTGTTCAAGATTGCTCGCAGCATTCTTGTGTAATTTCCGTTTCGCTTCTTCTCCAGCCGTTTACTAATATGTAAATAAATTAATACTAACTCATTTAAAGATGAAATCACTTACAAATCATATGTATATCTATTTAACTGTGTGCAAACAAATGATTAATAGTAAATAGAATTATTCGTGTTAGATTGAAATGCTTGAAACTATTTAACTGTGTGCAAACGAATGAGCTGGTTTAAAAATGTTATCAACAAAATGTGTTTATAAATCGTATATATTTAACATATACGAGGATTTAGCATTAAATAACCTGCAATGGTTGATATGCCGTAGTTAAAACTAAATCAAACTAAACATCTCATTCGTAACTCCTGGGGAGCCCTCTAGACTGCATTCTGTGTCCTCACAAAGCTGATGTATATATCTACCAACCCCTCCGTACGAGCAGGATGTGACATGAGGTCATTTTTATGCGGACTTTAACAGGTTTGAATTCAGAGTTTTCCTTATCCACGACTGGTTGTCATACCAAGGCTAAAGAGACTAGGCTGCCCTACTATTTATCCATATCTTGATTGAAAACAATTGGATTCATATATTTCTCAAAGGTATCAGTGCAATGTGAAATGCAAACTGTCTCGTCCAGGATTTGAACTCGGGTCGCAATGTGAATTTCTAATCACGATAACCATAACACCCTGGTACAGAGCTAATGTATGGACGCCTCTGCTGGTCAGTAAACATTGGAGCATCCATTTGTTCATACGAGAACATCACTCATGAGTTCGATTTTAATTCAACAGCCAGCTCCGCATTTCGAGTTCGTCTTACTTGGATGGCTCGTGAGATGGAAGATAAAGTGCTGTCTTGTGAGATGACTCTTCTAGAACTAAATCAGAACAGCAGGTAGCGTTCTTGTGCTGTTCCTATCCAGTGTTTTCTCAAGATATTTTGTTTGCGTCCATGTGGTGCATCCTTACTGTAGTATTGACTTAGCCACGACTTGGAGGAAATCCGTTTCATTTAACTGGAAAGATCAGATTTCCACATGAAGGATAACATGTCAATAGTTGTCCATGCCTTCACCAAGTGTAAGCTGACATCATATTCAGTAGATGAGATATTGTTCCTGTGGTATGTGAACAGTTCAATTAATTTTGGAAGCTTGCCACTTAAAGGGAAGATGGCACGTTATATATATATATATATATATATATACTGATTAATCAGTGGAATTGACACGTATTCCTTTTCCTTTTTATGAATGATGATTTATTGTATGAAAAATAAGTATGTATGAATAAAAGGTTAATTACAATAAAATCAAATCAAAGAAAACCACTCGAAGACGTTACAATTTACTAATTACTGGTCTTAAGAAGTGTTAAAACTTTGGCTACTACAATATGGCGAGGATTGAGGAAACGTTCTGTATCACAACACAAACACCACAAAGTGTGCGAGGAGAATGAGAAAAAAATCATCATAGATAAAATGGCTGCACATAGTCTTTAACACTCTGTTAAATTTGCCTCTCATAAGCCATCAATTGTTAATACTTTGGTTTAAAACTGAGGATTTGACAAAAATTGATTGATTTTACCGTGTTTAATCAACTCATTTTCATATTTTCATTTTTATTTGAATTTCTCCGTAAAATTTGACGTCCCGTGCGACTGTTCATTATACTATTGTTTCTTTAGTCGGAGAGATTTTTAAATACAAAGGTGCCAGAATACTCTTTAAATTCTAAATTTATAATTTTAATGATATATTAACTGTGTAAAGCCAGAATAACTTGAAGCAGCTCATTGTAAGTCATTTTACATGTACTTTAGGAATAATCACGAAAGAATATTTGTTTTACCGTTAACGGTCGATGATGATATTGAGACTCCAATTTAAGAAGGATTCTAATAAGCGTATTCTAGTTATCTCAGATATATCAAAAAGTTTCGACAATTAGAATTATTTATTCAGCACAAATAAATATTTGGGAATATTGGAGGTGAAAGCCATCAAACAAGCGGAAATGAAAGAAAAAATAGCCAAATATTCCTTCAGAAGAACGAGAAATCTTCTTAAAACTAAACTCTGCATCGGAAATGTTATCAAAGAGATAAAAAACAAACAGGGTGGTCTTCCTTGTAAGATGCTAGAAACCATTCTTAAAATAGACCAGGGAAGAACTCAGACAAATGAAACAGTGACAAGAAAGTTGATGTCGAAGCACAAGTTGTTACACCCGCGAAATTATATCGATAGATTATGTGAAGAAAAGAAGGAGGAAGAGGACTCACCAGTATTGAAGATTGCGTGGATGCGTTTATATAAAGACTCGAGGAATACGTTAAAAAGAACAAAAAAGACTTATCACACCGGCCAATAACATCACAAACAATATACAAAGAGAAAACAATAACTAGGAAACGGAAACGGGAAGAAAAACAACTGTATGGGTATTTTAAGTGATAAACTGACAAAATCTCACACGAGAAGACTTTAAGAAAAGTAAACTTTATGAGGGAAACTGAATCTTTTCAAAAAGCAGCGAAAAACAACGACATAAAAAACAATCATATTAAAGGGAAAATAGATAAGATTTAACAGAACAGCAAGTGTAAATGATAAAGTGCGGTGATAAGGACGAAACTATCAATCAGTGAATGAGACAAAAGAAGTGCAAAAAATAAAACTAGACAAGACCGGGTGGGAAAGGTGATTCACGGGGAATTGTCAAGACGTTGAAAGTTGACCATACGAACAAATGGTACATGAGAACTGAATGGTAGACTGAACCGTTCCTGTGGACCGCAGAGAAAAAAATCAAAGAAAGTGAAAAGAGAGACAAGTACTTGGATCTTGCCAGAGAAAATGAAATTGTCATTGTTACGTTCGGAACGACCCCTCCCACCGAAAAGGGGGCTGGAAGAGTCAGAAATCGGAGGACGAATTGAGGCTATCCAAACCACAGCATTGTAAATTCTGAGGAAACTTGCAATCACTCAGATTCCAATGAAAGACCATCAGTTAACACTGGTGTGAAATGATCGCAAGGAGCAAAATAATAACAAATGATACCAAAGAGAATTTAAAGATACTTAACCAAATAGCAAGTGTTGCTTATATAGAGATAGGAATTGTGAAAATGAAAGTGAAAGTTGACTAGAAAAACAACGCAGAATGCGTCCAGAAAAATGAGATGAACTAAGTTCTCTAAGATTTTGAATTACAAACAAATTACCTAATCTCGGCCAGACTACCAGACTTAGAGATTATCAACAAGATAATAAAATGAGATGATCTGCCAAACAGTGGTCTTTGCCATGCCGTCGGACCACAAAGTCAGATTTTTAAAAAGTGAAGAGATTAGTATGTATACCTTCCTAGAGAATTAAAAAGAAACTATGGAAATATGAAATTGACGGTGATACTAATTGTAATTGGTGCACTCGGAACAATTCCTAAAGGACTGATAAAGGGACTAGATGATTTGGAAATAAGAGGATAAATGGAGACCATTCAGGTTACAGCATTATTAAGATTGGCCCGAATACTGAGAAGAGTTCTGGAGACTAAACTGGAAAGTCATCATCTGACCCTGGTGTCAAAAAAATCACAATGGAGTAATGATAATAATAGTAATAATAATGCACAGGGCTTTGCACTCGTGAGATGACAGAGGCTATATGTTAAGAAAAGAAGTGGGAAGAGGACTCTAACACTGAGGGTAGCTGAGATATAATAATTTTAGAACTCGACGAATATATAAAAAAAAGACCAAAGTAAGTCTAATTAAAGCAGCTAGTAACATCAATATGAACAGAAATAGCAAAGTAAAACAGTAAAACAACAAAATTTAAATAAATACTCCAAACGACAAAGATATTTACACAGTAGATGAAGTAAATATGGCGATGTGTGAAAAGCTTGCAGTCAAAATCAATATGTGTGTATATCTGTGGGTCTGTGTACGGCAAATTATACGTCCGGATATTTAAAGATTGCTTCATATATGAACACATTGATATACTTTTAAGCAATTATTTATACATATGCACAAGCGTATGTAAGTTTTAATATATATATATATATATACGTGTGTGTGTGTGTGTGTGTGTGTGTGTGTGTGTGTGTGTGTGTGTGTATAGATAGATAGATAGATAGAATAAACAACTGTTTAAAAAGTTTTTGATAAATAAAGAAGAAAAAGTTGTTAAAATTAAAAGCAATTAAGATCTCCCCTAACTATTATGTAATAAATGTAAGTTTAGTTTGGTTTCTTTGTTTAATGGCATCGTGGGTTATTCAATCCCAAATGCATTCTTGTAGAAGAACGGCAGTGGTGCTATAAAACTCATAGCTGGTAGCGATAAAGGAATTCATGCCTTTCCCGAAGGTATTAATCCCCAAAATGAACATAATAGCACTAAATGGTGTTCGAACTCCTTTATTGCAAATGTCAAAGTCCAGCATTTTAGCCATCACGTCATGGAGACACCCATAAATATAATTTTCACGTGTCTTCTACAAGAGAACCAATGAGCCCGTTAGATTCATGTTCTAAAAGAATTCTTCTATTTTGAAAGGGTAAAATATTCTAATTACATACCAGATTTATCTCTGTTATATCAAGAATTTTTATGGTTTGGTTTGGTTTGGTTCTTTTGTTTTATCAACACTTTCCGGGTCATTTAACAACAAATTAAACCATTTTCGTTTGGTTTGATTTGGTTTTATGGCATATCAACCATTGTAGGTTATTTAATGCCAAATCCATCTTTATACATATAAACAGTTCTATTTCAAACAATTCAGTTTAACATAAGTACACAGTTTAAATGTCAAAAACAGTTCTATTTCAAAGAATTCTGTTTAGCATAAGTACGCTGTTTAGTTCTGTAACACTCCGGGCCAGAGTGGACCTGGGAGCAATGGCAATAAAGGAGAACTCCGCATTCTCCAAAGCTCCAGCATTACTGGAACCTCACCATTAGATTGTTTAGTGTCATTACCAGGACACTCGTTGGGGGAGTCTTTCTCCTCTGAAGAGACGCAGTCGGTGTATTCTGCAGCCATAACTGACTGGACGACTAGAATCTTGTGGATTACAAAATGTTGATCAGTTCGTACCCAGCAATTTTATCTTTAAGATTCAAATTAGAAAGGAAATTATTAAATTCTCTTGGCCCAGGTGTTTTGAGTATATTGCTCTAATAAAACCTCGCCTTGATGTGTTGTTTTTTGCAGGTTACTGTTTCATACACACCTAATGAAAATTTTAGTTATAGATGATATTTGTAAAAGGCATATCCAAGTCGGAAGATAATTAGTTCCAACACTTTTTGTACATTCCTCTATGAATATAAAATCCGGGATGAAAAAATATTTCTTTTGCATATCAGATTCCTCGTATTAGATATTAAATAAAGTGTATAATATTAGATATTAAATAATGTGTATAATATTAGATATCACGTCTTTTATCGTTTATCATATGCAGTGAGAATGATTTATATTCATATGGATTTTGCGTGAATACGAAGTGTATTAAAAAAAGGTATCAAGACTGAAATTGTATTTATCAAGATGGAAATAAAGAATAAATGAAATATTAATTTTCTTCAAAATACTTTCTTTGGCCCATTTATTCTATTTGTCGAAGTATCTTTGATATAATGTGATTCTATGTCGTTTTAGTTCTTTTAATGCTTTCTATAGTCTCATATCTTATCTTTTAGATTAATTTTCAGTTTCAGAAAAATAAAAAGTGACTATGGAGGATCCTTCTCACGTTAAAAAACTATGTTTCTCCCCAAAAGCTGTTCAAAAATTATGTTAACAGCTTTCAAAATTTGTCCATATTGGTATTGCTCATCAAGACAACATTCTAGACGTCTAGACATCTTGACATCTTGACTTTATTATATAACTGTTCTACTATATAAAAGCTTTCATTTAAATTTGAAAAGAAATGTGGAAAGTTTAAGTCTCTGTACTTCACACATCGTTTACTCACCATGACGCATCTTACAGAATTGTTTGTAGAAGCGCTCTAAAGATATACACGGTGACCCACGTTCAAATCCTGAACGAGGCTGTTTGTGTTTCACAGAGTGTTAATACCCTTGAAAATGGTATGAATCAGAGATTTTTCCACCCACCCGTTATAGGTAAAATAGTAGGACAAACTGGGCTCTTTAACCTTGGTACAGGGACCCGACAATATTTTTCGGACACTTTAAAAAAAAGTACTTCAAGGTGGTCACTAGTGCCAAAAACTTTTGAGATTGCAAGTACGTAGTTCAGGAGTGAAAATCCACTACTAGTGTAATCTTTTTTTTAGTTTGGCTTTGATAATTTTAGTTTTTTGTGATTTTTGCGAAAACTTGCGCGACACTATTTTTCGGACATGACAAAAAATCCTATTTTATTAAGAGCTATGTTCATGTATATGTTGCTGTATGCAAATTTTCAGCTTGTACACTGTTCTGGGGCACTGGTGCCCCTACTACTATGTTAAGATAGGACAATCTAACAGCATAAATAGTCCAGACATTTCTTGGCAAAACAATTAAGTTTAATGAGGTAAATGCATTAAAAAAAGTCGTTTCTTTGGCACGGAAGAAGCGGGAAGATTGCCTCAGCATCAGAAGGATCGCCATGGATTTGAAGCTGTCGAAATCAACGGTCGAATACATGCTGAAGACAAACTCCGAGCGGAAAAAAGAAGAGAAGTCGGAAAAGAGTAATTGGCAAGAGGACTGAAAGGAGAATGAAGAAGACTGTGACACGGCTTTTGACATCTGGAGAAAAAGTTACAGCAAGAAAAGTGAAGGAGAAATGTGAATTGGATGTAAACGTCCGAATAGTACAAAGAACGCTGCATAGGATTGGTTTGAAGTATGCAAAGGCTAAGAAAAAAATACACTAACAAAAAATACAAAGGAGCAAGACTGGAGTGTGCTAAAAGGTGGTTAACAAAGCATGTTGACTTTAAGAAGGTTATATTTACTGATGAGAAGCGTTTCAAGTTTGATGGGCCTGATAGATGGTGTACTTGGTCGAGAAGGGGTGAGCCTGTTGTACTGAACAAACAACTGATGAGAGGAGGAGGAGTTATGGTTTGGGGTATGATCTTTGCTAATGGAAATATGTGGTTGGAGTGGCTGAAAGGACGACAGAACAGCGAAAGCTACAAACAGTTGCTGGACGAGAAAGCCCTACCAAGGATAAGAAGAGAGATGGGGAATGATTTCATTCTACTGCAAGACAATTGCAGCATCCATGTGTCAAAACTCATGAAAGAATGGATGGCTAAAGTGAATATGACTACTTTGGAATGGCCTGTAAGAAGCCCAGATCTAAATTTAATAGAAAACTTGTCTATGATGGACCTGAAATAACAACTTGTCTATGATGGACCTGAAATAACGAAAGAGGCTCAACTATGGGAACGAATACTACGAGCCAAAAAACAACTAATAGAAACACGTAGAGATGTTATTGTGCATGTGTTTGATCATTATGAAGAGAGATTGATAAAAGTTATTGAAAAGAAAGGTGATATTACAGACTATTAACAGTTTTTCAACGATGTCCGAAAAATAATGTCGCGTGTGTTTTGTAAAAAATGATGAAAATTAAATATTTTTCCTTACCTAATCGATTTTCTTCCATTTTTATTACAGGTATTGTCTTTATATGTTTATGCTATTCTATTGAAGGAATTTCGCCACTCTATGGTCCTCGAAAAGTCGAATACTAAAGTGTCCGAAAAATATTGTCGGGCCCCTGCATGGCAATCGGTCAGGGAGAAGATTAAAACCCAACTGTATTCTGTTTAAGAAATCCCTGCTCGTCGTTGAATGTATCGACAGCATGAGGTCAGATTTCCACAAAAAAATGGGATCACCTGGATATGACACTAAACTAAATCTAATGGTGAGGTTGCAATTCTGAAGATCTAGGGAGTTTTCGATACTCTTTCATTGTCATTACTCCCAGGTCCACTCTGACTGATTGTACATTTTAGGTTCTCATGTAAGCGTTAAATATATCCGTTTATTTTTTTTTTCTTATTCGATTGGTTCGTGTGCAAAAAGAAACAACTACACGCGTACACTGAATGCGATTCCATAACATCTCAGTATAACGTAATCCTATGTGGGTGGACATGCCATTAAAATCAATAAATCAGTTTGCTATATTGGCATGCCATTAACATGCCATTAATTTATATGCCATTAAAATTAATCAATCTGTCGATTTACTCGTTGTGTAGTGGTTTGGTAAATTCACACGAAATTACTTGCCTATTACGTGGTCTATATTCTAATGTGATATTTTAACGTATATTTTTCTTTTCCTTTTATAGTCATAAGATTTCTACCTGTGCCTTCTCTAAACTTATTCAACCGTTTTCTGTAAGGTTACCGGAATTTCAAACGGAAACCTTTATTCAATCTATTTTGATGAACTTGTATCAAAACTATTCAAGAATCCTTGTTATTAGTGGCTTGTAAAAGACAAATAGCTGCATACGAATCGGCAATTGATTCTTTAGGAAAGAAAGAAATTAGTATCGAATCAGTCAATGATTGTAAATCATATACAGTGTTTATTTTTCAGGAAATGAGCAGCATATAGTGATAGAGGACTTTATTTTTTCAGGGTATACAGATAGCAATATTGTTGACACATGATAAACAAAGAGTTTTGGAGGAATATATATCTGAGAATGAATGGAGATGATTAAATCAAAGGCAGAAAAATTGATAATGTTAAAGAATTGAGTAGACTTGCTTTCCCTTGATCTCAAGCGAAAAGAAACATATCAGTTGTGAAAATGCAAAGAAGAAGAAGAAGAAGAAGAAGAAGAAGAAGAAGAAGAAGAAAAGTTGGAAAAAGTGAAAAATAAGAAAAAGACGAAAATTTTGATGAAGAAGATCGTAAGAGAATATGTGTAAAAAAAAAAAGTAAAAGAATTATGGTCGAGAATGACAATAGGATATGAATTAAGAGTTATGCCTTCCTAAGTGAGTCTCTAGATCAGGGCCATAAAATACAAGTAACATCTATTAATCTATTTTATGTATTAGACACAAGAGAAGGAAGCACGAAATATATCAAAAGTTTGATTAGGGCCAGGAATTCAAGCGCATGGGTGGGTGGACGTGTATAAGTCATGAAGAGAACAGCCTAGTTTTTCTCGGAAAATCTTCTTGCCGACGAAGATCTTCGCGGTGAGATTTGGAGAGAGTTCAGGAATTTTGGAAAGATTTGTTGGAAAACAAATCATGTTTATACGATTTGTTTGAGATAGATATAACAAAGTTTTGTGTTCGATGAGAGGTATAATTTCCCTCAGGTCGAACAATCATGCCAACATTGTTCGGTTGCTCATCGATTGTAAGGATTTCAGGCATATATTTGCTTGGCAACATCGGGTGGACAATTTCAGTATTTTTCTCTTTTAATATATATATATATATAAGCAGAAACTTTGACATTATGCAGCGGGGCAGATACCAGAAACTTTATTCCACTATCCGTTACTTTTGAAGGGAATTTGATTATAACTGGGTGATCTAAGTTTGTGTATTTGTACTATGGTGTATTCAAAAGTTGTCAAGAGAGAAACAGTAATTTTCTTTTTACTTTTACGATTTCAATGAAGTCCAGTACATCACTGAAAAATCTATTAAATTAACGCATGATGTCTTGACGTTTGTATCTGCCAGTACCAATTTAAAAAGAACATAATGAAGCCCACCCCAATGATGATATAAAGAAGAGTTTTGATAGAATACAAGACTATGCAAATGCAGCCTCTTCTATACCCACAAGATTTGACGCTGGAACTTTTTTTACCGGAAAATTCATCTAATGATAATATATATATATATATATATATCGAGAGAGAGAGAGAGAGTGAGAGAAAGAGATAGAGAGAGGTTAGAATAGTAAAGACAAAGTGAACGGCATATAATGACACTCTCCGTTTTTACGTCTATGCAATCATCAGTCCCTTCCTTACTTTTCTGTGTGTCCATTTGCTATTTTAGGCGCAGGTCTTGGCTCTTCCTGCTATTTTAGTCGCAGGTCTTGGCTCTTCCTGCAATTTTAGTCGCAGGTCTTGGCTCTTCCTGCTATTTTAGTCGCAGGTCTTGGCTCTTCCTGCTATTTTAGTCGCAGGTCTTGGCTCTTCCTGCTATCTTAGTCGCAGGTCTTGGCTCTTCCTGCTATTTTAGTCGCAGGTCTTGGCTCTTCCTGCTATTTTAGGAGCAACCTTACACAAAGAGGATATAGGAAAAGAATGATAGAGATTTGGCAAGAATGTTTTACTTTTCAGACAACTTGCTGATCAAGTCAAAACGATAACAAAGAAAGGTTGGTTTTCGGACCTTGAAATACTAGAAATACACTAGAAAACAAATTATAAACAAGATTATAATACAGTACCAGACACATCAAGAATTGTCAAACAAAAACAGTCCAACCAAAATAAACGACTAACTTCAGAAAATGCAAACGCCACACAACCAAACACCGCACAACCAAACAACCCAGAAAAACACTATCACAAGAACAAAAGATGAATCTAGAAAATTTAAAGAGAATTATGAACAGGAAAAAACTAACTTACCCTCAATAAGAAACATCGAATGGAGAACAGTCAAGACGGAAACGAATAAAATAAATCAAATACTAACGTATATGTCAACGAATAACATAACCGAATTAAAGGAAGTAATCTACTGGAAACGCAGATAAAATTTTTTTTCGAAAACAGGCCAAACTGATAAAACAAAAGAAAGACGCTGGAATATGTAGGAACAAAAAGGAAAAGGCAACACAAGAAAAAATAGCAATACATCTTGAGGAAATAAACCAGAAAGTCCAGGCGAAATAAGGAAGATTAAAGAGATATCGACAAAGGGTAAAACAATACAGACAAAACAGGACATTCCAAAACAACGAAAGAAAATTTTATCTACAACTAGGAGGAGATGAAACGAAAACATACCAACAAGCGGATGTAAAAGAAACCGAACAATTTTGGATAAAAAACATGGCAACCAAAAACACATAACGAAAAGGCTGAATGGATATACAATATGACAAGAGAACTAGAACGGCTCAAAGAAGGCTCGAAAACGGAAATACACATCGCTTTACTCAAAACAGCACTAAGAAAATGTCAAACCGGAAAACGCCTAACCATGATGGAATACATAGTTTCTGGTTCAAGAAATTCACCTCCATCCACAACAGACTGGCACTAGAAATGAACAAATGCCTAAAAAAAAAGCATATGTACCCGAATGGATGACCAAAGGAAGGACCGCATTAATCCAAAAGGACCCAAGCAAAGCAATTGTCCCAAACAACTACAGACCCATAACTTGCCTTGCGATGTAGTGGAAAATATTAACTGCACAAATAATTTACTATTTACTAACAAACCGCCGATTGTTCCCTGAGGAACAGAAAGGAAACTGCCTCAAAGGAACCAGAGGCGCAGCAGAGTTACTTTACATAAATCGACACACCCTAAACGGGAGTAAGACGGAAAAATCTAGCTATGGCCTGGATTGATCACAATGCTATGGTTCCGCAAAGCTGGATAACAAACTGCCTCAAAATGTACAAAATATCTGATGATGTCATCAACTTTATTAAGAAAACCATGAAAACCTGGAAAGTGGAACTGACAGCATGGGGAAAACGCTTCGCTGAATCAAAGATCCAAAGAGGTATATTTCAAGGAGACGCATTATCACCGTTAAAATTCATAATTGCTGCTATGCCACTAAACCACATACTGAGAAAATGCACAGCCAGATAAAAACTTAGTAGATCTCAGGAAAAGATCAATCACCTAATGTACATGGATGACATCAAACTATTTGCAAAAAATGAAAAAGAACTGGAAAATCTAATACACGCGGTTAGAATATACAGCCAGGACAAAGGAATGGAATTTAGCATTGAAAAATGTGCCATGCTAGTAATGAAAAGTGGCAAACAACTTCTGACTGAGGGAATGGAACTAACAAATCAAGATAAGATTAGAATGCTCGGAGAAAAGGACACGAGCAAATATTTGGGCATCTTGGAAGCTGACACCATCAAACAAGTGGAAATAAAAGGAAAAATTCAAAATAAATATCTCAGGAGAACCAGAACGCTACTCGAAACAAAACTGTCAAGCCGAAATCTTATCAAAGGAATAAATACCTGGGCTGTATCCCTCGTCAGATATTCGGGACCCTTTTTGAAGTGGACGAGAGAAGAACTTAAACAAATGGACCAAAGAATAAGAAAACTAATGATTGTGCATAAGGCATTATATCCAAGAGACGACTTTGACAGATTAAATGTATCAAGAAAGGAGGAAAGAAGAGGACTGACCAGCATTGAAAACATTTGTAACTGGAGTGAACAACACGCAGAGAGTAAAATAATCATAGAAATAAATATCGTCAAAATTATTGTTGTTGGTGCTTAGATTCGTATCTTTGGTTTTGTTTCTTTGTTTAAAGGCATATCAACCTTCGTGGATTATTTAAAACGCCATCTTTTGAGAAGAATAGCACTAATACTATTTAACTTATAGCTGAGGTATAAAGCGGGGAGGTCCAACCTTTTCCGAGCGTAATTATCCGAAAGTGAAAGTAAGAATGCAACTAGAGTTCGAACTCACTTACTTTGTGGTCGCAGATCAGTCATTACTCCACAAGAGTTCCCTTCTAAATATGTTTATTTACTATCCAACTCTAAAAAGTTTAGTAGGTACCAAAATTTGTTCATATAATTTGACTGCTTACTGTTTTCTCTTGTCAATTACAAAACCGTTATTATTAAAAATAGTTTTTCCTGTTTGTATGTTATGCCCAACTTTTTTTTTATTTTAATAGTTTTTTTTTTTTCCTGATATTCCCTGCTGAAATGAGGATTGGGTCATATATGCTATCAAATACGCTGTTTAAAATGGATGTTTAACAAATGGATGCAAAATAAATAGAGAGGCAATGATAATATTCAATGGCTTGAATGAAGTTCTTGGCTGGCTAGCATTTTGAGGATGGGCCTCATTTGATAGAGACAGTGAACATTTAATAAAAGAAATAACTCAATAAAATTTGAATCCGAATTAGAATGTATTACTACCAATGTAACGAAATGGCCGCCTGATGCATTTGCACGCTAACTTCTTTTAACGCCAACTAAGCAGCGCACGAATCTCTTCATAGAGAGCATTATATAAGTTAAATGTTTTGGACACTTTTAATGAACTGTTAACATTCTAAACTGTTCATTAGGCATGGCAAAGTAAGAAATTTTGAATTTGCAAATCGAATCACTTTATCCCATAGCCTAGAAAATTGTCCTTTATTGAAAAGCGTCTCACATGGTGAAATGGTTAGTCAACTAGACTTGCTGACAATTGCTTGTGAGTTCAAGCCTCACTGAGTTCCTCATTCATCCGGATTTGTGCTATAACTTAGCAAAGTTCAGTAAATAACCATTTCCTTCACAGTATTTGTCGAGCCCATGAGTGTTACTTGACGATGACTATCCCCGAAACAATAAGTAACAGGTCACACGGTGATACCTGACACTCAGACCCAATGTTACTTGACGATGGCTATCCCCGAAACAATAAGTAACAGGTCACACGGTGATACCTGACTCTCAGACCCAATGAAAAAACTGGATTCCTGTTTTGTTTTATGTTTTTCTTTTTTGAAAGAGTTGGTGTAAAATGAATACAAACTGCATTGGCTGAAATTTGAACTGATTTGTTTGTGTTCGTTAATCGCCGACATAACTTATTCATCACAGAAAATATATAATCCCCCCACCCATATATATATGTATATACTGACGCAAAAATAAAAGTTTAATTCTTTGAAGAAAGCTAATATCACACATCCAATCTGAAGTTCAGTCCCAGCTCTACCCATAACTGGTTTATACGCCATTGAATAAAGTGATCGAAACCTACCAATAGCTTATAAGATCATCTGAGTGGCAAAGAGAATAATTCCCTTTAGCGCAATGGGAAGAATTTGGCGTATCCCATTTCCTAATCCAGGTAACGTACGGCAGGTTCAATTGGTTTATATGTTGACCAACATCAAAGACTTAATGAAAAAAGTAAAAGCAGTTTTTATAAGAGCATCCATTGCTAATTTGGAATCAGATGTGCTTGTTATCTTGGCTAGTTTAGAACAGAGAAGCTTTTTTACTCAACCATTTAACTAAGAAATCCCAGCCTTTCTTGTATACCGATACCAGAGCGAGATGTGAATTCATTCCTTTTCCTAGTGAATTAGAACGAAGTAATCATCAATTGTCTCATGTGGAACCTTAACTCATCTTCTTGATACCATTTTCTATGCTGTTAGACCATCCCAAAATCAACAAGATTTTTGGAGTTTATTTTCTTCCATCGAAGATTTTAGGAAAAAAAACGAAAAGGATATATTCGTTTTGAGTGATTTATTTGTATGTTTAACTAAGAAAATTTATTTGATTCTCCGGGACCAGATTCACTTCTTTTTTTTTCCTTCATCTATCTCAAAGACGAGAACATGACAGAGAAGGAACAGATATTACACTAATCCTAATTCTAAGGCCAAGAGCACTAATTTTAAGTAGAAATTCCTACTCTGATAATAAGCTAAATATGCAGATGCTATACTTTGATCCTAAACAGAGTTAATTACCCATGCCTAACGGGAAGACCCCATAGTGATAGGGTTAAAATACCAGATTTTGTGGTTATTATAGTAGGAGAGTTTGAATTCCAGTTTCTCAATTGCGTTTACTTTCGGACTTCTACCCTTTCGGATGTTAGTACCACCACTGTTCTCCTACAATTATGGCTATGGCATTAAATAACACAGGAAAGTTGATTTGCTATTAAACAAAGAAACTGTAGTGATACTGGCAAATTAATCAGCCTAATTTGCATGAGTGTAAGAGAGAGAGCCGATATAAGTCTCTCACTGAGAATAATTGTAAAGCTTGATTAGCGGTTGACGAGTGCTAACCTTGCACATCACAACAATAGCGTCGCCGATACCAATTGTCTCTCGAGGATCCCGATTTTGTCTATACATGGCTACGATTATTGCTACGAGTGGAAGAATTAAAAAACTGAAAGACGTCAAAGAAAAGGCTAGAGAAAATGAGGTTACTGATCTCATTTTGGCTACATCTGGATGCGAGGCGATAATGAAAGTCTCCACTTATGACGTATCCACACAAACCTGGAAGACCTGACTTTTGAAAACATAAGTCAGATCATAAGAGGAAATATGAGGTCCAAGAAAATGTTGGTCGTGGCAGAAAGAACGAAGTTCATGATGATGGAACAAGAAATTGACGAACCAATCATAAAATATCTACACCGTCTACGAAATGCCAGTAGATATTGCAAGTTTGAAAAACTTGGACTAGAAGAACAGACGATTGAAGAGGACTTAATTCAATTAAGGTTAAATAAAGATATGTACAATGCATCACACCGATATAAAATAATGGAACGACTACAAATAGGAAATATGTCTTGAAATACCTGCATTGACTTTATACAGCACTAAGAATTGATACAGAAATACAACCATGATAAAATCAACCCAGCGAACAAATATTCACCGATACTTGTTAAAAAAGATAATAAAATGTTCTTCTTGTTGACGGAAACATAAGAGAGAAAAGGAAAAATGTCAAGTGTTTGGGAAGATTTGTTCAAATTGCTTTAAAAAGAACCATTTTCAAGCGGTATGCAAATTCAAAAAGAAAAACGTTGAAAGAGTTGAAGCAAACGAAAACAATATAGAAGGCTTTTCAGTAAAAAACAAAAACAAGAATATAGAAAAATTGAACCGAAGAAAAAGACATTAAACAATAAAATCAACAACTCAAATTTGGATATGCAAATAGATACCGGCAGTGAGGTAACGATTATACCAAGAAATTTCTGGGAACACAATTTACGAAAGAGCAGTTTAATACTCCACCAATTTGATGGGTCGGTCATAAAAACTTTAGGATACTTTAAAAGTTCCTCGGAGTTTAGAAGATAAATTTGAAGAAATACCTATAATTTTCACAACTTGCAAAAAGAACCAGACTTCTTGGAAACGGTGTAGTTAACATAAATTCTACCAAATTAATTAATGTGATAAAAATGGAAAAAACTGTAAAGTTAGAAAACTATAAAGCGATTTTAAAACTAAAAGAAAATGTTACCCCTCTGATGAGGCACAAAAATTACCAGTATATTTATTGCCCTTAGTAGCAGCAAAACTAGGAAAATTAATAGTTCAGGACCTTCTTGAACATGTTCCCCATGGGGGTAACCAAGTGGGAATCACCCATTGTAGTTTTAAGTAAGTCAGATGGAGACATACGAATATGTGGAGATAATAAAATAGGCATAAAACACAAAGTTTGCTTGGACTAATATTCTATACCGAGTGTTGAAGTTGCAATTAATCCACCGGCATGTATGGGCGTTTGTACAAAAATAGATCTGAAAATGGCTTACCACCAAATACTAATAGACGATAACTTCAAAGAAGTAACAACGATAAATACTCCAGTAGGTTTACTGAAGTGGAGGAGGATGCCTTATGGAATAAAAACAGCAAGCGCCATATTTCAAAGAGCCATCGAACAGGTTCTAGGAGAAGATATAAAAAAATATGGTTTGTTACCAAGACGATATATACATAGGAACTACTATTGAAAATGAATAAAAAATAAAACCGACATCGTCTTGAATAGATTAAGAAACACTGGAATGACAATAAATAAATGAAAAATGCGTCAATAATAGTAGCAAGATATCATTTTTAGGTTATACCATTTCAAAAGAAGGTATATCACCGGACCAAGCCTTGATAGAAAAAATACTAAAAATAGCTACACCTACAAATAAAAAAGAACTTGAATCTTTTTGGGGATTGGTGAGTTTCTATAGGCGATAGGTACCAAAATATAGGAAGTTGATTGAGCAGTTTGCAAATTTAAGAAAAAAGAATGTTGAATTTTCTGGTCAGACAAACAACAAAAAGCTTTTGATAAATTAAAAGTAATTTTGGAAAAGAAACCAATAGTGAAAATTTTTGATCCGAAAAAGGACATGACGTTAACCACAGATGCAAGTGAACATTCAATATCTGGAATATTATCACAAGAGGGACATCCGATAATGTATTTATCAAGAAGACTAACGAACACTGAATCTAATTATTCAAATATAGAGAAAGAAGCCTTGGCCATTGTGTGGACAATCTCTAGAGCCCGACAGTTTTTAATTGGAAAAAAAATTCTTTTGAGAAGTGATCATAGGCCATTAGAGTTTATACTCAATCCAAGAAAAGAATTACCCAAAGTCACGACATCGAGAATACTAAGATGGGCAATAAGATTAATGGCATTTGACTTTGATATTGAATATGTCAAAGGAAATTCAATTACACACGTAGATGCATTATCAAGATGGCGATTTTACAAGGAGTCAAAAGATAAAACAGAAGAATTCGAAGATTCATTTTTACATTGGGTAGAGACTGATGTTTTGTCTTTAGATAGAATAGCAGCGGAAATTAGACATAATCCAGTACTTAGTAGGATAACATCGAGAATAAGAAAAAAACATATGGGGAAATTGCTCCAGGATGGAGAGAACCAACAAAGAAATAAGACATAAGTTAACGATAGAACATGGAGTGATTTGTAATGGGGATCTGATAATTCCCCGCCAAAACACAAGAAAATTGGTGATAAAAAGCGTACATGATGATATACACTGTGGAGTAGCGGCCACACAAAAAAGGATAAAATCAGACGCATGGTAGCCGGGATATTCACCAGATGCCGAAGAATTTATAAAAAGATGCAAAAAATGTCAAGAATTAAGAAATTTCACACAGACTACTTTATATTCATAGCCCAGAAAAGTGGAGCCATGGAGTCGTGTACATATGGATCATGCATACATTACTGGAATGGGACACTTATTGATACAAGTAGACTCTTTTTCAGACTGGCCAGAAGTTATCCGTGTGCCAGACAAGAAAAGTTCTACGATAAAACAGATTCTAAGGGTCATATTTTCTAGACACGGCATACCAAAAACCTAGGTATCCGACAATGCACCAAAATTTTGTGATGAAGATCTTAATTTAATTTTATGGTTGGAACAAATAGGGAGTAAACCGTATAAAACACCGCCATTTCACCCTCAAATGAATGGGTTGGCGGAAAAAAAATGGTGCAGACCGTAAAATTGGGATTGAAAGCATGTTCTCTGCAAAAAGAAAAAAATAGAAATTTTTCAACCAGGACTGCTTTTAAGCTATCTCACTCTACCACCCGCTGGTAGACTAGAAACCCCATCAGCTTTAATGTGACGACAAATTAGAGCTCTCCTAAGGATGTTGTATTCCACAAATGAAAAAGTGTGGTACAAAAAGAACAAAGAATCAAATCCAGAAAAAGACAGAATTAATCATGCAAAAAGACTCAATATAGCTATAATAAATCTAAAAAAGGGGAACAATATATTAACCCATGCAGATCAAATAAGACACCAGAACGAACATGAAGAGCAAAATCAGGAAGACATCTCTATAATCCCGTCCGTTAATGATTTATTGGAACAACCTTTACAGAATAAAACGTCATTAGATGAAATACTGCAAAGATCAGGTAGGCCAGAGTGACTTTGAAAACTCGGATTAAGATCAAATAATGCATGAAGACAACCTTGATAACAGCTCTCTGCGGGACAGATGTAGATCTCCCTGCGAAAGAAATACGGGAGACAGAGAGGAAGAGCCAAGCGATAACCGAAAATGAAACAAACCCTAGAAAAAGTACAAGACTTACAAGAGTCATAAGACCCATACGTTTCAGGGAGATGTAGTTATACTGGCAAATGAATCTGCCTAATTTGCATGAGTGTAAGAGAGCCAATATAAGTCCTTCACTGAGAATAACTGCAGAGCTTGATTAGCGACTGACGAAACAAAACCACACGTAAATAATCTCGAGTTGACCATAAATAATCAATGTTGCACAGGATTATATTACTGAGATTTGTAAATATCATTTCATTTTCTTTCGACCAAAATAAACTTTTATTTTTTAAATTTACATAGGTTTACATTGTTCAAGACGTCGAAATTAACGTTTTTATTTAAACTGTGTGAAAACATTATGTCTTACTTGAACAATAAGACGGTGGAGTTACTCTGAATGTTGCCAATGCGACAGGGAAAATTTAATTACTTGGCACCGGATTTTTGAGCCGCTAGCTCAGCAGCATGCTAGTTAACATGTTAAAACGAGGCTCTCCTTACGCCAACGGACATCAAGAGATGAATAAGCTTAAAGTAGAGATAATGGTCGTGTTTTTTCTTTTTTATCTTTTCTTAATGTTGGTGTTGTCATGGTTTGACACAGAGACCGTTCGTTGTGAGAAGATCAATCGAGGAGCATGAAGTGAAACTTATTTCTTGGCCAATTGAAAAAGGCGCAGGATTCCATCTAGAAGATATGGGGTTTAGCAAGGGTAATCTAGCCCTCAAATGATTCCTTAGTTGAAAAGAATCATTTTGAGTGCAATCCAAATCTTTGTGGGTGGTCAAGGAAACTGTCCTGAAGTCATGTGACATCGGACTGGTTTGCCTTGACCATTGATGGCAAACGTTTTGAAAATGTTCTTGCGAATGTTGCTGGTAAAAAAATCAGCACTGCTTTCTTAAAACGAAATTTTGAATTGACATGAATTCAGTTAGCTTCAAACTGTAAAAGTTCAAGCAGACACACTTGCAAGTAGGTAGATACCGACTTAAATAGACACATCTCAACCCCAATCATATATATATATATATATATATATATATAACAACAGCAATTCATTTTTCAGCTTGCCCAGTCGGCTGGGGCTGTAGAATACACCGACTGCTTCCCTGCAGAGGGGTAACGAGTGTCCTGGATATGACACTAAACAATCTGATGGTGAGGTTCCAGCAGTGCTGGAGCTTTGGGGAATGTGGAGTACCCCTTCATTGCCATCGCTCCCAGATCCACTCTGGCCCGGAGTGGTAGCACCTGATAGGGCCCTATCTATGGGCTGAATAGAACTAACAGCATACTTATGCTAAACTGAATTGAGTAGCTTGAAATAGAAACGTTTTTGACAATTAGCTTGAATAGCTTGAAATAGAAACGTTTTTGACAATTAAACCGTACTTACACTTAAACTGCGTGCTTATGCTTAACTGAATTATTTCAAATAGAACTGTTTTTCAACATAAAACTGTATTTACGCTTAACTGAATTATTACATATAACTGCTTGAATAGTTTGAAATGGAAATGTTTTTGACAATTAAACTGTGTACTTATGCTAAACTTAACTGTTTTCAATAGAACAGATTTTTACATAAAAATGGATTTGGCGTTAAATAACCTACAAAGGTTGATATGCCATAAAACCAAACAAACCAAACTAAACCTTATCTCGGCTACTATTCAGACTCAAGAATTTATCGTAACTTTTCCTCTGGTATCTTTTAGATAACTAGAAATTTTTTAAATAAATATTCTCATATGAAAATGTCAAAGTTTTGGTACAGATTTCATCCTCTGCACATGTTCTTCTGATTTAATTCAGGGTTCACAATCCTTTTCATAATTGATTCAAGTAGAAATTATCAGATTTATTTCCATAGTTTTTTTTTTTTTGTCTAAATTGTTACATATAACTTCTTGAATAGTTTGAAATAAATGTTTTTGACTATTAACCTGTGTACTTATGCTAAACTGAACTGTTTTCAATAGAACAGATTATTTACATAAAAATGGGTTGGGCGTCAAATAACTTACAAAGGTTGATATGCCATAAAACCAAACCAAACCAAACCAACCAACATCATTTTTCTATCCTTGTCTCTGCATTTAATTAAGTGGAGAAATGGATCAATAGTTTGTTGTAGACATTTCAGATCAAAAATCCAGCAAATAATTTGATATCAAACAATGGAAACTAAATGATTCTAACAAATGTGTTAAACATGGAATATCTGTTATAAATGGCACTAAATTCAAGTGAGTAACATATTGTGAAGTTTGTTTATAAATAAAAAGATCGGTACAACACCGGACATTAACAAGCCAATATCTAATTTATAATCTATTGTATGGATATATTTTTCTTAGTTTAGTAAGGTGTATATATATATATATATATATTGCATTGGTTCGCCACAAACCCACAAAGTGATTTAGTGACAACCAGCACACATATATATATATATATATATATATATATATATATATATATATATATATGTGTGTGTGTGTGTGTGTGTGTGTGTAGGTGGGTGTGTCCGTGTGTGTCTGTGTATGTAAAGTTGATTTATAATTACCTAAACGTCTAACTTGAAGTAAAATCTATTCCCCAGTGTAACGGTAATAACTCCCTCAAACCTTGTAATCCATCTGAAGAAACAATCTTTTTGAAAAAGATTGTTGAAATAAATCTATCATGAATTTAATCTGTTAAGTTTTACCAGTATATATATATATATATATATATATATATAGTTTTTAGTATTCTACGGAGAATGCTCGGTATTTTTAAAAGATATCGTGCTATCTTTGAGATACAAAGAGATCACGCAACCCCAGCCCGAAGAAAAAGATTTATTGACTTGTTGTTTTTCTTGTTCCAGCAGACCATAGAGTGAAAATAATAGAAAGGGAAAAGATAGACCAAAATTTACGGAAAAAATGAAAAGCCTGTGGAACATGAAGGTGACGGTATTACCAATTGTAGTAGGAACACTTTGAAACGGTTGTCAAAGGCCTTTAAAACGGATTAGAGGAACTAGAGAGCACAAGAAAAATCGGAATTATCCAGACCACAGCACTTTTAAAACCATATAGAATACTTGGAAAAGTTCTAGAAACCGAAAGAGAATTGCTGTGTGACAATTCAAAAGCCACCAGTTAAAATTGGTGTGAAAATCTCGAATAGAGTGAAAATGTTTTTTTTTTATTTCAAGGTTCATTACGGTTGATTCGTATTCTGCACAATTATTTTATTGAATTATCGATTTTGAATAACAGAAATGAATATGGAATAAATGTTAAAAAATATCGACAAAAATTACTTCAATGTATACTGTCCAAAATTAGCAGCGTTATATTGTGGATAGTCTGGATTCTCAAGATCTTCAGTCCTTCTAGGATATTTTACTGGTTATTCAGGATTTTAGTGGAATCTTTTTCTTTCATTTTCTTCTTTCGACTCCTGTTTTTTTTTTGTGGGGGGCGTTCTACATCTGGTTATTTATGGCAGTCTTTTTTGTGGGGTTTGGCTTCTATAACCAGTCATTTGTAGATGTCTTTTTTGTGGGGTTGCCTTCAATAACCAGTTATTTGTAGCTCTCTTATGTGTGGGGTTGCCTTCTATATCCAGTTGTTTATAGCTGTATTTTATTGGAAGTTGCCTTCTATATCCAGTTATGTGTAACTGTCTTTTTATTTGGGGGGTGCCTTTTATATCCAGTTGTTTGTAGGTGTCTTTTGGAGGGGGTACTTTCTTCATGCAGTTATTTGTAGCAGTCTTTTTTTTGGCGGGGGGCTGCTTCCTATATCCAGTTGTTTGTTGCTGTCTTCTTTTTTTTAGATTGCCTTCTTTATCCAGTTATTTGTGGATGTTTTTTATAGGAGTTGCCTTCTATATTCAGTTATTTGTTGCTGTGTATTGGGGGTGGGGGCTGTCTTTTATATCCCGTTGTTTGTAGCTGACTTTTTTTTCCAAGTACTATGACGCTTTCCTGATTGATTCATTCTATCTTTTCCGTTGTTTCTCTTTTTCATTCATTCCTTATAAGCAATGGGCATTGTCCAATACGAAACGCCATTTCTATTTATTGGCCGAAGATTCTAACGTCTTTTTATGGTGTTTCGATTTCCTTTTTCATATTCAGATAATATATACATCAGGTTATTTACTTTTACTTATGATTTTATAAATCAATGCACTATTTTTGCATTTCCCTAATTAAAATAATTAAACGGTACCATTTCTGTGAAAAACAGTACTAAGTATGATAAGTCTCCTTGAAAAATATCTCTTTGTATTAGATTTTCTGCAAGGCTTTGTCCTTCAGCTGTTAGTTCCATTCGCCAGTTTTCCATTGCTCTCGTGATAAATTTGACTACTTGTTCGGATATTTTGAAGATTTTTAAATATTCCATTATGCATGGTAGTGTGATCGTGTCTTACGCTTTCCTTACGTCTATTCATACCATGGTTGAATTTTGCTTCCCGTTTTTACCTTTCTTTAGAATGGGTTGCTTTATGCACAATAGGTCGTTGGTAGATCTAGTTCCATAGTGACATCCTTTCAGTTCTTCGGGAAGCAGCACACGGTTTTCAAGCCAGTAATAGATTTCTTCTCTTATTTACGTGGTTAGGATTGTCAGACATAATATCGCTTATATAATAATAATAATAATAATAATAATAATAATAATAATAATAATGAAAAAAATAATAATGAAAAGTCTGTAGAACATGACAGTAATGGTAATATCACTTGTAGTTCTTGTGTTTGGAAAAGAGACTGGAAAAATTGAAAATCAGAAGAAAAAATCGAGGCCATACAAACCACCGCTTTATTAAGATCGGCTAGAATACTCAGAAAAATCCTGGAGACCTGTAAAGACTTGGTGTCACTTGAACTCCAGTGAAAGTTCACCAACTAAAGTTGGTATGAATAACTCGTAAAAACTGAAACATGAAATAATAATAATAATAATAATAATAATAATAATATGCACAACCCGGCGCCTGTCCTAGAAAATGACTCGTATAAACTCCTATGGTACTTTAACATACAAACGGATCACCTAATCCCGGCCAGAAGACCAGACCTCATAATAATCAACAAAAGAAAGAGAATCTGCAAAATTGTTGACTTTGCTGTCCCGGCGGACCACAGAATAAATCTGAAGGAAAGTGAAAAGAAGGATAAGTACCTCGACCTTGCTAGAGAATTGAAAAAACTGTGGAACATGAAAGTAACGATTGTGCCAATTGTGATTGGTGCGTTAGGCACAGTAACTAAAGGATTATTAAAGGGCCAGGAGGACTTGGAAGTTAGCGGATGTGCAGAGACAATCCAAACGACAGCATTGCTGAAGACGGTCAGAATACTGAGACGAGTCCTGGAGACTTGAGGAGACTTGCTGTCACTCAAACTCTAGTGAAAAACCATCAGCTAATACTGATTTGAAAAACTCTAGAGGAGTTAATAATAATAATAATAATACCATCAATCAAATTATAAGCGGATGCAGCAAATTAGCACAGGAGTACAAGGTTAGACACGACTGGGTGGACAAGGTGATCCACTGGGAAATTTGCAAGAAACTGAAATTTGACCATCCCAACAAATGATATATGCACAACCCAGCACCCGTCATAGAAAATGACACACATAAACTCCTATGGGACTTTGACAAACAAACGGATCACCTAATCTCGGCCAGAAGACCAGACCTAATGATAATCAACAAAAAAAAAAAAAAAGTAAATCTGCAAAATTGTCGGCTTTACTGTCCCGGCTGACCACAGAATAAAACTGAAAGAATGTGAAAGGAGAGATAAGTGACTCGACCTTGCTAGAGAAACGAAAAAAATTATGGAACATGAAGGTGACAATTATAACAATTTTGATTGTTGCTTTTGGCACGGTAACGAAACGATTATTAAAGGGCCTGGCGGATTTGAAAGTTGACAGCCGAGAGGAGACCATCCAAACGACAGCATTATTGAAAACGGCCAGAATACTGAGAAGATTCCTGGAGACTTGAGGAGACTTGAATGTCTCTCAAACTCCAGTGTAAGACCATCAGATGTCGCTGATGTGAAAAACTCTAATGAGTAAATAATACTAATACGTTGATGCCTCGACACAAGGAATCGAGGAGTACAATAAAAGAAAGCAAAAAAGGTTCATCACAGTTGTGAATAACAGCATTGGTAATTTAATTCCAAACTGGATAACAACAAAAACTATGAAACAGAAATTAGAAGAAAAACGACTGTAGGAATATTTCAAGTGACAAAGAAGCAGTCAAGAAGACACGGACTAAGAAAGGCTAAGAAAGGGAAATCTTAAAAAAGAAACTGCATCTCTCCCAATTGTAGCACAAAAAACGTCATAATGATCAATTATGTTCATTGGCCTCCATGTCAATGCACACAAAACTGAATATATGTGCTATAGTCAAACAGGTGACATTTCCACACTAGACGGAACCTCTCTGAAACTGGTAGACAAATTCACCTACCTAGGAAGCAGCGTCTCATCAACCGAAAAAGACATCGACATGCAGCTAACGAAGGCATGGACAGCTATTGATAGGCTATCGATCATATGGAAATCAGACCTGACCGATAAAATGAAACGCAGTTTCTTCCAGGCAGCGGTCGTATCGATACTGCTATATGGATGAACTGCTTGGACGCTAACTAAACGGCTGGTGAAGAAGATAGACGGCAATTACACAAGAATGTTGCGAGCAATATTGAACAAGTCCTGGCAGCAACACCCAACAAGGCACCAACTATACGGGTGTCCTCGTGGTGTAATGGTTAAAGCGATGAACTGCGGAATCGTTGTACGCGAGTTCGTACTCCAGTCGCGCTATTATGTTCACTTTCGGGCAAATACCCTTGGGAAAGGTATGAACCCCCTTATTCTCCCTCCAGCTATGGGTAAATAGTAGGACGGACTAGGTTCTTCAGCCTTGTTGAGGCAACTAGTCTAGGAGAAGGAAAACTCTGAATTCAAACCTGTTAAACTCCGCTTAAAAATTGACCTTGTGTCATATCCTGCCCGAGCGGAGGGGTTGGGTAAATAGTACCAACTATACGGCCACCTGCCTCCCATCAAGAAAACTATCCAAGCTAGACGAACCAGACTTGCAGGACACTGCTGGAAAAGCAAGGATGAGCTCATAAGTGATGTACTCCTATGGACCTCCGCATATGGCCAAGCAAAAGCAGGACGACCAGCTCGAACGTACATACAGCAGCTCTGTGAGGATACGGGATGTAGCCCTGAAGACCTGCCAGAAGCGATGAATGATAGGGAGAAGTGGCTAGAGAGGGTTAGAGATATCCGTGCTAGCGGCACGACATGATGATAATCATCATGTTACTGTAAAAATCGGTAGTACACTGCTGAATAATAAGTGTTGGTTGTGTGGCGAAAAAAATAAAACGGTTAATCACATAATAAGCGAATGCAGTTAACTAGCAGAAAAAGAGTTGAAGACAAGGAATGATTGTGTTGGTTGGGTGATTCTCCGGGAATTATATTAGAGATCAAATTTTGACGGTACTAACAAATGGCATATGCACAAAACATAAAATCCTCTAAAATTATGAGATACAAACGAATCTCTTAATCCCAGCCAGAAGACCAGACTTTGTGTTAATTTACAAAAAAAAAAAAAAAAAAAAAAAACAACAGAAAAACAAAAACAACGAAAAAGGAAAAAAACAAGAACAAAGAACTTGCTGTCTAGTGGATTTTTCCGTTTCGGCAGACAACAGAGATAAAAATAAAATAAAACGAAAAGATAAGGAAACACTTGGACCTTGCCTGAGAACAAAAGCAGATGTTGGACATGAGGGTATCGATGATACCAATTGTAATTCGAACTGTAATTGGAACTTTCCAAAAAAGTTTGGAAGGAAGAAAGGAGGATTTGGATATCAGAGAAAGAATTGTAAACATTATTGAGGTCGACCTAAATACTGGGAAGAGTCCTGAAGACCTGAAGATACACGTTGACACTCCTATTAGAGACCTCCAGCTAACTCTGGTTTGAAAAACTTGCAAGGACTGTGGAACATGAAAGTAACAATTGTGCCAATTGTGATCGGTGCGTTAGGCACAATAACTAAAGGATTATTAAAAGACCTGGAGGACTTGGAATTTGGCGGACAGGTAGAGAATATCCAAACGACAGCATTGCTAAGAACGGCCAGAATCCTGAGACTAGTCCTGGAGACTTGAGGAGACTTGCTGTCACTCAAACTCCAGTGAAAAACCATCAGCTAACACTGATGTGAAAAACTCTAAAGGAGTAAATAATAATTACTATTATTATTATAATTATTTAATTGTTCCCAACTGACGATGAATATTTAACACGTTTATTAAATTGAATAATACCAGATTAAATAATTGTGTTGGACAAGAAACAGATGTTATGGGCTATTAAATAACAACACAAATAATTGCCACTTTTTATGAGTCTTTGTTTTATATTAGTAGTAGTTGGTAAAAAAAAAACTAAAGGTAAGTTGGCGACCATATCGAGGGCAACCAGAAGGCTCCCTTTCAATAGCTACTACACCGTAGTAGGAGTGGGCGCTACTTCTTTCTCTGGATTGCTCCACTTTACCCTTGATACGTACCTTTTATTGCTGAGTGTTAAGTAAGGAAGTATCAAGTACCATTTTTAAAGTCTTTGTTTTGACGTGACCTGGGATTGAACTCAGGTCTCCTGGACCATTGGCGAAAGTGGCTGCAAGTGACTTTAGCTCTCTCTAATTCTTTTACACACTCTTGCAAAAGTCAGCAGTTTATGATCCTGGGTGGGGGGTATCACATAATAACAACTGTGACTAAAATTCCAGTTAAAACTGGTCGATAAAACTCGCAAAGAGTGAAATTAGTAAAAAAAAAATTGTGTTTAAGAGAGAGAGAGAGAGAGAGAGAGAGAGAGAGATAAAAGAAAGAAAGAAAGAGGCAATAGTGAGAGAGAGAGAAAGAGAGATAAAAGAAAGAAAGATGCAATAGTGAGAGAGAGAGAGAGAGAGAGAGAGAGATAATAGAAAAAAAAGAGGCAACAGTGTGTGAGAGAGGGAGAGAGATAGAGACAGAGATAAAAGAAAGAAAGAAAGAGGCAATAGTGAGAGAGAGAGAAAGAGAGATAAAAGAAAGAAAGATGCAATAGTGAGAGAGAGAGAGAGAGAGATAATAGAAAAAAGAGGCAACAGTGTGAGAGAGAGAGAGAGAGATAAAAGAAAGAAAGAAAGAGGCAATAGTGAGAGAGAGAGAGAGAGAGATAATAGAAAAAAAGAGGCAACAGTGTGTGTGAGAGAGAGAGAGAGAGAGAGTATGTGTGAGTAATAAGTTCTTTTTAATTAGCCGATCTTCTCTTTCAATGTATGAATTTCTCATTAACACCAAAAGTTCCGTGCCAGATCCCAAGTGAACTCAATTGACATATCCGCTATTTCATGAAAAGCTTTATTATTTTGGTGATTAGTGCAAACCAATAGTTTTAGTAGCAAAGTAATCAGTATCTTCTTCAGTTGTTTCGATATTGATTTAACCGGATCGAATATTAATGAATCTTCATAAGACAACTTTGAGGGTTAGAGGTTCAACTCAGAGAAAAGGGTTATGAACAAAAGAACACGTCGTGGAACCGCGGATGTAACTAGTTCTATAACCCCACAAGAACAAGAATACTCAAATTTTTCAGCCAGAGGACTAAGAAGCTTAAACTGGGAGGGTCGGTGGCCACGATTTCAAAAGAACAGAAATCCAGCTAAATTCACAAGGTTACGTTATTTGGGTAAATGACATATCAATTCTTAATGTTTATTTAATGCCAAATAACGTTTATATATATATATATATATATATATATATATATATGTAATTTTTAAGTGAACAGTTGAAGGGTAAGATTATTTTAAAACGGTCTGGAGCTCATTTGTTTACACATAGGTAAATAATTTCAAGTATTCCAATTTATTCTTGGCACAGAGGTAAATGGTTGCAAGTATTGCGAAAACTTCTATTCAATTGTTTGTATTGTATGTTATATCAACCTGTGGGAAAGGTATGAATCCAATTATTCTCCCTCCAGCTATGGGTAAATAGACTGAGGCAACTAGTTTAGGTGAAGGAAAACTCTGAATTCACACCTGTTAAACTCCGCTTAAAATTGACCTGGTGTCATATTCTGCCCGAGCGGAGGGTTCGTAAATATATATATCAACCTATGTGTGTTATTTAATGTCAGATTCTGTAAATATATCATCCTCAGGTAGCGCTGCTGGCAAGGATTTCCCTGACTTTCTGTTTCCATTCGTCCCTATCATCCAGTGCTTCCGGCAGGTCTTCCACACTACACCCTGTGTCCGCACAGAGCTGTTGTGGGTAGGTTTTTGTTAGTCGGCTAACACTGATATGTCCACATGAAGGGTTCCAACGGAAATTGTCATTTATGAGTTTGTTCCTGCTGCTCCAGGAGTGTCCCACATATCTTGTTCATCTTATTCGGGTGGTTTTCGAGACGAGAAGTAAGTGGCAGTACAGCTGTAGCTTCGTAGGGTGATACCATTATTGGATATTGACTGTAAGACCCCTTTGACATGCTGCATAAGTTGCGTGGTAACATAACAGGAAGTGCACATGTTCCCTAAAGTAAACTGGACGCAGATGGCTCTCCAGCGGAATCGCCACATAAATTGTGTGGTGGGATGGTAGAAAGAGGCGTGTCCATGAGCAACGTGTGGGTTTAAGGTCTGACCTCGAGGCTTTGCGTGGGCGTCTGGAAAATTATATAAACCAGGGAAGGTTTCGACGCGGGCAGAACGAAGCAGAAAGGTAGAGAGGTTTTACAGAAGAACCGCACCCGTGCGTGCGCATCTTGGCCATCTCCGACTCTTTCTCACACTTGTGAATATTTTTGGCAATGAAAGGAAAAAAAAGTAGCAGATTATGTTTTTTGAGCCTCACCATCAGATGCAGTTTCGTGTCATATCCAGAAGACCCGTTGGATTGGGGTCTTAACCCTCCGTGGCCCTAGTTGACTGGCCTTAACTTCATTAACAAGATATCAGATGATGTTTGCAATCACAAAAAGGTGTAATATGAGGATTAAATGGAGAGGTTAACATAAGGAGCGTATCAGACAAGTGGTGATTTGACACTTGCAAACCCACTGTGATCTTTGTATGATTTATTTTGGAGAACAACAGTTCATAGCAATATGCTCATTACTAACTGGGTATGGCTGATAAAGTTGGCAAATCATTCAGATTGAAGCACGTAATTCTTATAAAAATTAAGGGTGTGCCAAGCAAAAAATGTGGACTTAAATTCTCTGGACACTGAAGATCAATGAGTTGTTATAGTACTTCTTCACAATCAATTGCAAAAGACGAAGAGAAAATTTTGAAAGTTGGGGCATATGACTTCATATCAAGCAAACAGCTGGCAAACCCAGAGAGGGGTCATCAATAAACTGCAGACAGACCATGATGCTGATATCTTCAGAAGAAGATAATAAAGAAAAGGAGACAGATTGTTCTGCTGATGGATTTGTCAGTGGAGGAATTAGTGAAATTGCATATGGCCCACGGGTGCGGATTGAGGAGCCCAGCTCTAAAACAATTAATCAACAATGAATAATAGACAAATACATCTAGTTAGGGTTTTCTGTAAAAAGTGAAAGGGAGAGAGAAAAACCACTTAAAAATATGAGACGGAGATAAACTGGAGCTAAATAAGACCCCCCCTACCAAAAAAAAAAAAATAAAAAGAACGTGGATTACAAACTGCTGACTCGATAAAAAAAATACCTTTATCCATTTATGTCTTTACTCATTGTTCTGTGAACCTGTCTTCCGATTAAATAGATTTCGTGTTTTTTTGTTCTGTCATATTTGATTCAGTCTTCCATTGATCAAGGGAGACAATCTGAAGACAGTCTTCGTCATTATCTTTCAATCCAAAGCGTTAACTTACACTATCGTTGGACTTGTAATATCTGAAATAGAAATAAATTTTTCAAAAAAGCCGTTTTATAGAAATCCAGATATGTGATTTATATTTTAGAGAGTGAAATCTCTTTTTCTATCAATCGTGTTTGAAAATAAGAAAAAAGGGGACTGCGTGTTTATTTTAATACAAAAACAGAAAATATTTTGACTTGTAATGAAGCTGATAGCGAATTTTTGGCAATAGATAAAATGACCGAAATTCCCCTGAGAATCTGAGGCTGAAATTGAAGACAGGTTGTCAGATTTGATTAAAAAAATGAAAACAAGTGTTTTATGGGAAGAGAAATAGACCCGGTGGACATTCTTGACGCTGATTGGTTAATTAAGTTGTCGAAAGAATCAATCATTTTGAAAATGTTAGTGACGTCTGTTTATAACTTGAGTAAATAGTAAAATTCTGAGTGTTTTATTCGTATAAAATTCTCTCTCTGTCTTTAGCAAAATACAACCACCCACCCACTCACACCCACACACTGACACATACACACACACACTCTCTCTCTCTCTCTCTCTCTCACACACACACACACACACACACACATATATATATATATATGTATATATATATATAAATATACATATAACAGTTTAGTTAAATTAGTATTCACACAAACAGCGCTCACACATTATGGCTTAAAAGTAGAAATTTCAAAATACTTTTAGTTCTTAGAAGATGAATATTGTCACTAATACATAAAAAAGCCCGATTAACATTATTAAAGTATTGGACTTTTTCTTGACAATGACTGATTTTCGTCACACGCACTTTGCATTTTTTCGTCTATGAACATAGAACAACTTCAATTACACAACTTCTATTCAACATTTAGACATAACTTTGACAAAATAAGAAATAAAATTTTTAGTGTAATAAATTTAAGTTTGCCAGGCAATGTACATGTTTCTATTATCTTATAAGTGTAACATTTATTTTTTTAAAGAGTTTTTTCTTCATTATTGAACCGCTACCTTTATGATTTTTTCGTTGTACTAATATATATAAGATGTACTCTCCTGCTGATCTCAATATATAAGGTAACGAAAGTTTGGTTAAAGAGATGAACTGTTGTACTACCTACGCATGTGGGTTGTGTATAGAGTTGAAGATTTGCGAAGAAATAACAGAAGAATTGTGCTCCAGTTTGCTACAGATTCTCCTCAACATTTCCCAGATTTGGAATTCAGTTTTTCTTTTTTTTCTAGACTGGTCGCCCTATCAAAGTTAGTGAGCCCAATCTATCCAGATATTTCCCTACTGCAGGGAATATATATATATATATATATATATATATATACATATATATAAGATGCAGGCAGATGCATTTTCAGTGATGTTCCTTCGTGCATTAGAGGTTTCGGGTCTTTTCGACATCATACCCGCCTCACTAAAGTGACCCGACCGCAGTTGATCTCGTCTCGGCCAGCATCCATTCAACAAAGTTATTCGTCAGCACTTTATCCGCCTCTGTTCAACTAAGAAGTGGTTTCGGGATTCGTACTTTATATTTATGGTCGGTATAATATTTGACCAATGAGCAATTATTTCCGGTCTTCCAAGCGGGTAATTCTCCTATAAAAATATGTTTGTCCGTTAAATGTATTAGTTTCGGCCTCCTTTGCATGGGAGAATACTATAATCTAACATCGACAGTGTCCCGTGACCGATTATTCTTAGTGTCATTTCGGAATGTTTTTCATTTTATTTCAATACGCTGTCCATATTGTATTGTCACACTGTGGCTGTTTCAGCTTTTCGTAATTTTGCGGATGGCATTTCTGTTTTTCTTTCCATCTAGGCCCAAATTTAATAATATTTTACTTACAAAGCGGCCAATAAAACCTCTACACTAATATTTTACCGACAGCAGGGAATGTATATATATATATATATATATATAGTCATTTGCTGCAATTGGTTTAATACAAAGATATATCATTGGACGGCCAATATTAACCAAATTAAAACCCTCAGTTATGTTTAGACTATAAAAGAGTTTTTAATGAAAATATCTACATTGTTTCCTAAGAGAAACTTTATATATGAATTTTTTCGACACTTTCTTCTTACTAATGAGATTTATGTAAAAGATCAAAATTCATGCAAGTTAAGAATGTTTTTTTTTCTCAGGTTTTGAAGAAATTTATAATATTCGTATTAGTATCTACAGTTATCTTTAATATCAAATTGTTCTTTTAGTTAGGATTAAAGCTAAAATCAAAATTTCATTAAAATATCTTAATTCATTTAATGGCTTTTAAAAATGAAATTTTTAAAAATCTATTTCAAACTTGACGGAAATTAAAATTTCCGATGAAAAGAAGTTGACGTAAAAAAAACTACATCCATTAAAGACAAATCAAGCAAGGGTTCCTCTTTAAAATGAAATATTTTGTAAATTGAACGAACCTCTTGAAAATTTTTAAGATAAAGATTTTATAATTTTTTGTATGATTTGCAGTAAGAGGGTTCATTAACTAATAATTCGAAGAAATTCCTAAAATAAGAACAGGAATAAATTAGAAGCGGCGGATTTTATTCCAAAACCCTGCCGAAAATTTAATTCTGTATTGTTTTCCCAGAGAAAGTTTATATCAGAATTTTCTCCAGTCTTTCTTCTTACAAATGATCTAAAGAACTGATGAAATTGATATTTTTGGTAGGAAGTTCCTGTGGCATTATAGATAACATATTGGATTGTGATATCGAAGTTTAAACTACAATCATACAATATCGTTAAGTTTCGGAACGCTTTACTTGGTCAAAGATATAAACACCCTTATTCCCCCAAGATACGTGTTAAATGATTCTACAGTTGTTCTGCAAAGATTGTTTAAGCATTAAATACCCCACGAAATTTGATATGCCATTAAACAAACCAAAGTAAAATCAATATTCATACAAGTTTGGAGATGTTTTCCATCTCAAATTTTATAAAAAGTAAAGTTAACAACTTTAATTTTTAAGACATCACGTGTGATATAAGGAGGCATATTTAGAATTTGTTCCCTTGAAAATTCTTGCTATATTCAGAACTCGGGTTCTGGAAAATTATATTGTTTAATGATTTACATGGTCTCTAATGACATGAAGTGTCGTACTGAAGAAGTTAATTTGAGAATTTCTTTCAGCGTCAATGGCTTTGCAAGCAGCTAATATTGCTTCCCAACGTTCATTTTATGATTCAAACTGCTTGCCACCTTCATAAATACGCCACTTGAAAATGCGCCAAAGGTTCTCAATTGAAATTTGATCAGCAGGACATGGCGACAACACCATAATTCTATCGTTTTTAAACGCCTAATTTACCTAAGTTTTCAACAGTTGCGCTCACAGTACAAGCAACACTTTTTCCACAATGAATACGATTTCCTAATTTTTCAAGTATAAAATAACCCTTGACAGATTGACATGCCGTTAAAATCAATCAATTCAGTTCTCTTGTCAGTGAATCAAGGCTCCCTGTGATCTTTACAGAAGAAACAAGTCACTTTATAGTAGATTAAAAAGTAATCCCTGAGTTACGTAACGGTTGATTTTGGAGAATGGTAATTAGGATTGTCCTACCAAATAATAAGGCTTTTCTGTTCCTCTCTATTTATTGTTTTGGGATCAAGTGTTATTTTAATGTCACCTGATAATTGAGTGCTGTTAAAATTCCTTTAAACAATAACCAAACCACGTAAACTACTGCCAGTAAAACTAGTGAAGACAATAGTTCCTCGACCATCAAACCTGTGACATTTTCCGATGCTTTGTCGTCATAGATGATACCTTAAAAAACCGTAATTTTTAGACTCATCAAGATTGGAGCACATTTCATCTGTACAGGATGTTTTTTGAAAATAATTTCTGCCCTCTGATATTTGGCTTCTCTGGATGGTTTTCACTTAATAGCTGAACTCGCAGTGTGTACTGGTTATTCATCTTGTAGGAAAATTACTTTCTGTTTGAATGTCAGTCTTCTTTTAAAAATCGATCTTAAGGAATTCAATGAAGATAGAAGTCATTTCCACATTATCACCTTCTAGAGGGACACCCAAATCATTGGATATTGTTCCGGTACTAATATCATCTCTGCTGATACTCAATTGAAAAGACTTAGCTCCCTTCTTTGAAGTTCAATCCATTTCGTATTCTGCCTCTTCTACATTTCTTCGTGAATATAACTTTCTGGAAATTCGATTCGTTTTGCCAAATTGACACGCTTTGCCAGACAATTCTGATTCAAAGACTGCAAACGATTTTTGAATATTTCAGTACGCATCATTTTTTGAACATATCAGTAAGTATCATTTTTTTAAATATTTTCATTGGGATGTTTTAAGGACATTTAGAAACATGGTGGCTTTACATAACACTTTACTACTTGTAAGTGCGTGATTGTTCAAAATTGGTGGGACTTAGAATGCAGAGAACTAAGCCCTCAACAAAAAGGGTGTCCTGGGTATTTTACTAAACTGTATCTGGTGGTAAGGCTCCCATTCTGGGGTACCCTTCATTGCCATTTTCCCAGGTCTACCGGTTAGGGTCCACTAGGTCTGTTTAAAAAGTATTCGTATCGGTATATCTGATGCCATATTACTGTAAAGTAGTTAACTTTTACTTGTATTAAGGATAGTAACTTAAAGCTATTGTTGTTTACAACGGATCTTTACTATTATTTACTTGAAACAATATTAGTGAATGAAAACAAGTGACTATTGTTAAACAGAAATGATTATTTGAAACCAAATAATCATAAGTATTAGACAGGAATATTTGAAACGATCCAACAGTGTGTCAATTATTTGGATTAGATAGGAATTCTTGTTATCATATAACTGTTTGGTTTGGTTTAATTTTATGGCATATCAACTATTGTTGGTTATTTAATGCCGAATCCTGTTAAGACTTATTCAGTAAATATGATTTGTAAACACATTTTTTGATAATATATTAAAACAAGCCTGAGCTCATTTTTTTTGCCAACAATGGTTTCGAGTATTTTTATCCTACAGGAATAATTCTATTTACAATTAATAATTTGTTTGCACACAGTTAAATGGCACCAATTATAGCTGTGTATCTATCTATAACAATTCAATGAAACCTCTGTTGTTTGTTTACATAGTTAAATGATAAAACAGTTCTATTTCAAGCAATTCAGTTTAGCATGATTCATTTGTTTGCACTCAGTTTGAATGTCAAACAGTTCTTTTTAACCCATTGATAGGACCCTTTCAGGTGCTACCACTCTGGGCCAGAGTTGATATGAGAGCGATGGATATGAAGGGGTATTCCGCATTCACCAAAGCTCTCGGACAGGACCCTCACCATCAGATGGTTTAGTGTCATATCTTGGACAATCGTTGGGAGGGGATCTTACCCTTCTGCAGAGATACAGTCTGTGCATTCCACCACCCCAGCTGACTTGGCCAACACTAGTTGGGTGTGTCTTACCCTTCTGCAGGGATGCAGTTTGTGCATTCCACCCCAACAGCTTAAATGCATATAACTAAATGCAAAAATCTCTTAAGAAATAACTACACAAAGATATAATATATATATATATATATATATATATATATATACATATATATATATATGTATGTGTGTGTGTGTGTGTGTGTGTGTGTGTGTGTGAATACAAATAACAAAAATATAAATCCAAATGTACAATGAATGCCATGGTTGCATAATCTCTGAGCATACAAATCTTTGTAGACGGGTTGACATGCTGTTAGAACTAATCAAGCAATCAATTAATGGAAAAAAATCCTAAGATCAATAATAAAATGTACGTTTCTAGCATTCACCACAATAAAGTTATGTTGTCTTTTAAACAAGAAAGGCTTCACGTGTTGTAATAAGTTTTCTTAAAAGTTTAGACGTCCAGGGATGTTGTCTATCGATTTTGCTTCTTCTGGCGAAAGATTTTTCCAGGATATCGAGTCGACAAGTTTCAATCTGCATTTTAATTGAAATTTCCCACATTGAAATGATGAACCTGCGTAAATCGTGAACTGAACACCAAGTGAACAATTGAAAACAATTTATTCCGGTTATTTTCGCATTGTTCTCTTAAACAACATTGTATAATAGTTAAGTGCTTAACGATTGGCTAGTTTAGTTGTTATGGATACAAACACGATGGATTTGAAACGAAAGAAAAACGTTTTAGAACACACAATATTATTGTATTTTGTGCAACAATACCCCCAAATGAAAGTGTCAAAAGAAATGATACATGAATTATTTCAACTTTATTCAGACTCTCTCGTGACCCAGACAATCTTACTTTATCGTCTTGAATTAAAAGAATTCACCCACCCATTCCGTTTTAAGATATCAAACTGTATTTTCTCAGTGAACACTTCTTGGCTGAGAAACAAATCAAGGCTGATGTCTGATTGTTGGAATATGTCTTCTCAATACGGCCTCTCCTAAATATATGGGGTTGTGTCAGGACCAATCCTTGATGCTTGAGGGGACTGAAAGAGAAGGGACGAAGAAACCTAAAAATATTTTCTTTCACCCTCGTGGATACGTGAGTCACCACTTTTAACTGAACCTTGTGCAAGCTATCACCCTCTTGGGGTGGTCGATGAATTAATTCTCAACAAATAGCTGATTGATTGTTTCCATCGTCATATCAACCCGTCTAGGTTTATTTGATGCCTAAATGTTTGGGAATTGAGTACATTAACCTTTGTATTTGCATTTTTGTGCAATTTCAAGAGTCTTTGGCGCGTCGTTATCTTGTATTCTTATATGATCATTTTCAAATATACATGTTTGATAGGATCGTAACAGGTACTAACACTCTGGTTCAGGGTGGACCTAGGGGTAATAGCAATAAAAAAGACATTCCATTCTTCCCTGGACTTAAGAATTGAAACCTTCCAACCAAGTGAAGTGTTAAATCATACCCAAGATATCTCTTTTAGGGGCAAGTTTTATCCCCCTCTGTAGAGGAGGAAGTTACTTTATATCCACCCTGTCGATCGACAGGGTGGATATAAAGCGGAGTAATATCTCATAAAGCAATCAGATACACAGACACAGACACACAGACAAATATATATATATATATATATATATATATATATATGTATATATTACAAACACCACTGCTAAACATCTCAGCCAGGCGTGTTCCCCGGTCGGATTCGGTATTTCTTTTCAACGAGTTAAACGCACTCATTTTGAAAAGAGTTTTTTAAATTTCTTTTTACTTTTTTATTTTTTTGGCCAGGTAACAATGTCATACATTGAAAAATAAGAACGCTAAGAATCAGAATAAATATGATGAGGGATGAATTTTGACCTTCTTATATTTCAAATTCAAACAACAATAGAGACACACGTGAAAGGTTTAATAGTTTCCTCAAGAGAGACGCAAGGTGACCATAAAAGTCATGAAGCAAACAGCAACAAAAAGGAACTTACCCATACAAAAAGATAAACAAAGAAACCTCTTACATAAAACAGGAACCAAATACAAAAATTGTTTATTGTCTGCAGTTTTAGGTAGCTCGCTCAGAACCAAACTTTTCAATATAGTCGTCTTCTTCGTTCCTTGGCCGGTCCTGTTTCTCTTAGTATTTTTCTCCTGCTTTATTCGTAATCATGGCCGGTACATCCTCGTTTTTCGCTCGTATTATTCTAAGTCACCGTGGCTTTTAGGTCAGCCATGGATCCCACGTTCGTCCGGTCTGAGCTCTCAACTGTGTCTCTTGCATCTGTCGGCCGTCTCTTTTCAAAAGTCAAAAATCTTATTTTTTTTTAACTCCACCAAAACATATCTTCCTACTCTTTCCGGTCCAAGGCTTCCGGTATGAGCTTACTTCCTCTGCCCACTTTTGCTAACATAATTCATGACAAAAGAAAGGAAGGAAGCCATGCTCATGGTCAACATATATATATATATATATATATATATATATATATAAGGATAGCGTATACACAGAAACAGTACTAATGGTGACTCATTTACAAGGTCTAATGATTGCATAGACGATAAACTGACTGTCATCAAGCATCTTTGTGACCGTGGCTACACAATCTTAGATTTACATTTACTCTATTATCGATACTGAGCACTCTTTAGAATTTAGCAAACTGTATAATTGATTTCCATACCCGATGGCTGTTCTATCAGAACTCATCAGTGTGGCTAGACATACTAGCTTCCCATAGCTGGGATAGAAACCCGGTTGACTCAAACGCCAATCCAAGCCTCTACACCTCATTGTGTGTATGTGTGTGTGTGTATAGTAACTATATATTAACCGAAAAAATTCAGGGATGTTTGCGAATTTCTCTCTATATATAGAGAATACATATATTTAGGAAACAACTGATTGACATATCGAAGTCTATTTACTTAGCGGTAGATTTATATTAAAATTTATGTGATTATTTCTATTCATCAAGTATTCCTATCTCATATAAATAATTTGCACATAACAATATAATTTCAAATTACCGTATTTATCAACCCCTCTGCTCGGGCAATTTTTAAGCGGAGTTTAACAGGTTTGAATTTAGAGTTTTCCTTCTCCTAGACTAGTTGCCTCACCAAGGCTGAAGAACACAGTCTATCCTACTATTTACCCATAGCTGGAGGGAGAATAATTGGATTCATACTTTTCCCAACGGTATTAGTGCTATGTGAAATGCAATCAGTCTCGTCCAGGATTTGAAATCGTGCCACCGTGTCGATTCCCTACGACGATAACCATTATATCACGGGCACCTCCAATATGATTTCAAATAACTATTAACAATAATCCTTAGTAAATGATTGAACAATTTTGATGCACAGATGTCAACCTTTCAGCTACAATTAATCCGAGTCAGAATGGACCTGGGAGTGATGATAATGGATTGGTACTTCACACTTTGCAAAACTAAAGGACTGGAGCCTCACTGTCAGGACACTTGTTGGGAGGAAGGTCATTTGGAATTTATAAAACAGAAATACGAATTAAAAACTAACAACGATGTTTGCTTTTCATCTTGTAATACTCTTTGTAAAAATAGTTCAAAGTTTGTTTCATTCGGTAATAAATGATTTCCTCGTAAATCTTATATTAAATTATATTGTTGTTATAACTGAATTTGAACTTAAAAGCTGAAGATCTTTTTTTTTCTTAAATCCGATGATATTATTACATTTTATATGGCATTACTAAATTTATCAAATTTTTTGTTGTCTAAAAATGCTTTGGAAATTAATAAATAAAAGGAAACAAATTCTAAAATACGAAGATAAAACAAAATAAAAACATCCTAAAACCCCACTTTTGCCGAAATTTTAACATTTAGTGCCAAACAAAAAAGAAGAAATCAATCTCTTTCTGTGCATTGGCAGCACATTGAAATACATGTGTGTTTTGCAGACCTCCCAAAACTAACAGTCGATTGTATGTAAATTTTTGTAATAGTAATTTGTGGGTTAAATAAATAGAGATAAAACATCCCAGAGAAGTTCAGAATGTATAACATCAGCCAGTATTTTTTTTTTTTCAGGTTGAGAATTATTTTGAATTTCCATGTAGAATAAATACAAAAACCTGACAACTTTAATTGCTCTCTTCGGTACTGACTCTTTTTATTTACTTTTTCTGTTGACGTATGAAATGACAGAGAAAACATTTTCCCTATCGTATATGCTTTTATAAAAGTGAACAGAATAAAACTTAATAGATATGGCCGAAGGGAAATCTTGGCTTTTCTTTCGCCACAGCCCGAATCGATTCAGTACACGAAATGGCACGGGAATATACAGTACAAGCACTTTGTGTATAACCAACAAAACCTTTCTCCTGTAAAATATATACCTTTTTTAAACAACTGACCGAAAGACTAGAAGTAACCATTGATCAGAAATTGAGCTGCGCTTCCATTATATGTTCGTCACTAGGGTTACATTTTAAGTATTGAATAACACGAAATCATATAAGTTTAACATTGTGTGGCGCTGAGGAAAAATTTCTATTGTAAAATGAAGATTAAAACCCATCCCTGGTTTAGATTATATTAAAATGTTTGTGAATAAAAGATTTTGTTCAATATTTTGGTGACTTTAAAAGTATTTACGTCAGTTTTTTGTTTTTTGTTTTCTACATCTCTAACTCCTTTCCTTTTTAGAAATTGTCTTGTTTCTTTCAAGTAAAAAGGTGCGAAGCAAACAGATGTAAAACAAAGCAAACAAACTCAATGTCATAGAAAATAATAGGGAAACTAATTATTAATTGGTACAGTAGGTTGGTATCTGTAATAAAACGTCTCAGTTGCACAGTAAGTAACGGTCAATCTCATTATGAAACTGTAGTAAAATACGAAGAAGGTAATTGCTTTACTTAAATTTTATGTATATAGAAGTCAAACATTTCCGATAAAATAAAACCCATTTTTCCAAGCAGCTGTCGTATCCATACTGCTATATGGATGCACCACATCGACGCTGTCTAAGCGTATAGAGAAAAAGCTAGACGAGAATTGCACAAGAATGCTACGAGCTATCTTGAAAAAATCCTGGAAGGAGCATCCCACAAAACAGCTACTGTTTGGTCACCTACCTCCTACCTCTAAAACCATCCCAATAAGACGAACAATATATATGGGACACAACTGGAAGAATAAGGACGAAGACATAAACGACATCCTCCAATGGACACCTTCACATGAACGTGCAGGTGTTGGCCGATCAGCTAGAACTTATCTACAACAGCTCTGTACGGACACAGGATGTAGTCGGAAGCGATGGAGGATAGAGGCGAATGGCGAGAGAGAGAGAGAGAGAGAGAGAGAGAGAGAGAGAGAGAGGAGATTCAGAGAAATCCATGCTAGCATGATGACATAATGATGATGATGATATCGAAATGAAAAAATGATTGATGACTTCCAGAAAGACTTGAATATTGACCCAACCTCTCCGTCATGAGCAGGATACGATGAAAGATCATTTTTTTTTTCGGAGTGTTAACAGGTTTTCCTTCTCGTTGACCGGTTAAAGAACACAGTCGGTCCTACTATTTACTCATTACTGGAAACAGAGTTGTTGGATGCACACCTTTCCCAACTGTATCGGCGCTTTGTGAAATGTAAACAGAATTTGAACTCGTGTCACCGAGTCCATTTCCTACGATGATAATCGTTACATTATGAGCACAAACTGACTTCCACAAGGACTTAGTGTGAAATGGATGCCATCAATCTCGGTTACATTTTGAATGAACATAATTTTGGGGAGTCGGCATATGTTTTATAAAATAAACTGAGAATCGTCATCGGGAAAATTGACTTGTGGTTGGATAAAATATCTAAACATGTGAGTAACAAAATCAGCCTCTTAATCTCTCTCTCATTCTTTATTTTCATTTTTTTCACACCATTTCATAGTTTTCATACGATGATAAATTTCAAAAACTATTTTGATACGCTGGCAAATAGTAGCGAGATATCTTAGTAAGTTCTCATTAAATGATCTATTGTCCTAAGAGGGATCATTGGATCCACCGAAATCTCATTAAATGATCTATTTTCCTAAGAGGGATCATTGGATCCACCGGAATCTCATTAAATGATCTATTGTCCTAAGAGGGATCATTAAATGATCTATTGTCCTAAGATGGATCATTGGATCCACCGGAATCTCATTAAATGATCTATTGTCCTAAGATGGATCATTGGATCCACCGGAATCTCATTAAATGATCTATTGTCCTAAGATGGATCATTGGATCCACCGAAATCTCATTAAATGATCTATTGTCCTAAGATGGATCATTGGATCCACCGGAATCTCATTAAATGATCTATTGTCCTAAGATGGATCATTGGATCCACCGGAATCTCATTAAATGATCTATTGTCCTAAGAGGGATCATTGGATCCACCGGAATCTCATTAAATGATCTATTGTCCTAAGAGGGATCATTGGATCCACCGAAATCTCATTAAATGATCTATTGTCCTAAGAGGGATCATTGGATCCACCGGAATCTCATTAAATGATCTATTGTCCTAAGATGGATCATTGGATCCACCGGAATCTCATTAAATGATCTATTGTCCTAAGATGGATCATTGGATCCACCGAAATCTCATTAAATGATCTATTGTCCTAAGAGGGATCATTGGATCCACCGGAATCTCATTAAATGATCTATTGTCCTAAGATGGATCATTGGATCCACCGGAATCTCATTAAATGATCTATTGTCCTAAGATGGATCATTGGATCCACCGGAATCTCATTAAATGATCTATTGTCCTAAGAGGGATCATTGGATCCACCGGAATCTCATTAAATGATCTATTGTCCTAAGAGGGATCATTGGATCCACCGGAATCTCATTAAATGATCTATTGTCCTAAGAGGGATCATTGGATCCACCGGAATCTCATTAAATGATCTATTGTCCTAAGAGGGATCATTGGATCCACCGAAATCTCATTAAATGATCTATTGTCCTAAGATGGATCATTGGATCTACCGGAAAAATTACTCTTAAACAAGAATGACCACGTATATGGAAAAAAAAACAATTTATGGAAAAAAAACAAAACAATTCGATCTCATATAAATCGCAAAACAATTTTCGTAAGATTTATATATTCAAAAAGAAGAAAAACCCGGAGAAAATATTATATAAACGTTATATTTTTTTTATAGAAACATATTTATTGAGTTTTGAAATTTCTGTTTACATTTGTAAAAGAAAATCAATTGAAACAGTTTTAGTGCCAAATACACTCGAATTTTAAAAATCTCCAAAGACGTCAATTAATCAATAAAGTTGATAATGCATTTTTGTATTTTCTTCTATTCTTGTTTTTAATAAAATATTTTTTACGAAAATTGATTAAACTATTCTTTGTGAATTAATTAGTTTTTCTAAATAGATGTCAATTTTTCAACTACTGCCGGGTCATTGTCATTCGAACAAAATAGCTCTTTTTAAGGAGTTGTCAAAAGTGAAAAAAAACTGTCTTTAAATATAAAAGTATTATAAAGATATGTTTTTTTTTTAGGTGCCCGTGGTGTAATGGTTATCGTCGTAGGATGTGGACACAACGACACGAGTTCAAGTCCTGGACGAACCGGATTACATTTCACATAGCACTAATACTTTTGGGAAAGGTATGAATCCAAATATTCTCCCTCCAGCTATGGGTAAATAGTAGGGTAGACTAGGTTTTTCAGTCTTGGTGAGGCGACTAGTCTAGGAGAAGGAAAACTCTGAATTCAGACCTATTAAACTCCGCTTAAAAACTGACCTTGTGTCATATCCTGCCCTAGCGGAGGGGTTGGGTAAATAGGTAAATAGGATAAAGATATGTTTTTAAGAGCTTATCTAAAGAGAAAAGTATCTTTAAATGTGAAAGTCTCATAAAAATATGTTTGTAAAGATCTTTGTTAAGTGTAAAAATTGTCTTTAAATGGGGAAATACTATAAAAATATGGCTTTAACCATTTATCTAAAGAGAAAACAGAATTAACTATGAAAGTCTTATAAAAATACTCAGTCTAATCGAATTGATTCCGAAGCAAATAATATTTCAAATTGTTTTCCCGCTTTTGCTGATTTCACTATACTGTCCATCGACTTAAGTTCACTTGATTTTAATTTACTTCAAATTTGCTTCTAATGAAAACACTTCCTGTCTATGATAACAAAAGTCAACCTGGGTGCCTATTAATATCAATAAAAGCAGTACAATAAGGAAATTCATTACTTTTTCTGTTTACAGACTGGAAATAAGTCTATCGCTCTGAGTTTTTTTTTAATTTCCTTTCTTTTCTCTTTGATTTTTTCTGACTGTTTTCAGTTTATTTTTATAATATTAGTTTTCCTTTACATTTATGACTCGTCTTGACTGATACAAAAATATACTTATACATAGCATTTAATTTTTAACTTAGCTTCAAACAACATTCATTACGTCTATACTAGTCGCATCCTCTTGGTGTGAGGCTTAACGGTCGACTCTTTCAGTCCAATCAATACTGAGTGATGAGTTCGATCCTCTTTGCAGTTTTTTTATACGGCCTTGTGCCAAATTTCAAACATGTTTAACTTTTTTAAGGTACTTCGATCTGTAAAATGGTTTGTGTGCTAGAATTGCAGAACATTACTTCTCGGTTCGATTCTCTCTAGGTTCCCCAAGACTTCAGCCTTGTGCCAAAAAAAAATCTAGATTTAGTGAATATCTAAGCGCATTTCGAATAGTTTCATGGTTGGCGAACAAGGGTGCTAACGTGTTCGATTCTTATTCTTCTGGTCTAATACCAGAATAAGTTTAGTAAATGACTTCATTATGTTATAACGAGGTGAGAGATGCGATTAGCAAAATGGTTATCATCTTTGGGAATGGAGTCGGTGACCCGAGTTCAAATCCAGAACAAAGCTGTTTGTATCTCAATTCGCACTAATACCCTTGATAAAAGCATGAATTCATCTGTTCTCTCCTCAGGAATGCGTAAATAGTCATAGAGAGACTTGGTTTTTTAGTCTTGGATAGTCACCAGTTTGGGAGAAGGAAAATTTTGAATCAAAACCATCTGTACTTTCCTTTAAAATTGACCTTAAATCAAATCTTCCCCGAACCTAAGGGGTCGGATAAATACATATATTACTTTAAAATCACTTTTATTAAAGCAATATATTAATTTACGAAACAACTATATCAGTCTCGTTGTTGTGTAATAGCGAGCTTTTCTAGCTAATACTTAGTGGTGAGTTCAATCCTCACTGAGTGCCTCACATATGTAATCCTGTGCCAAAAGTAAGCTTACTAAATATTACATTGGCAAAACCATATGCTCTGTTTTTGTAGTAAAAAATATTAAGGATGCTTAGTTTTGATTAATTTTTTGAATAAGAGATCACTTTTGATTGTGTTGTGTCAGCAGTCATATCATCATGCATTTTAAGCTGTCAATACAGACGCATTGTTATTTATTTATTCTAAAACTGAAGATGAAAATATATTAAACATATTTAGCATACAATGGGTATTCCTTTTAATAAAGTTAAAATTATTACTAAAATGAAAAACAAAATAAAGCAAAAAAACAATTGACTAATTGATGATTAAACGGGTCAACGATCGAATGAAGTAACTGCAAACAAAAAACAATATCTGAATTCGACTTAATAAACAATAAAAGAAAATTGAAAACATTATAACTGACACATAATCCTTTTTCTAGTCCTTCTCACTAATTGTATCTTTAACATAAACAATTTTTCTACCGAAACAGGTGCGAATTGTCAGGCACAATTGTTTTAAAATCGGATTCAAAATCATTAATATGTATATAAAAAAATAAAACTGAAAAAGCACAAAGTGCGATTTGAAATTCTATTAGCATGTATCAACATCGTTTTCAACTTTGTGAGTGTTTTAAAGCGTAGGTAACAATCTAATTATGGTGCTTCAATTATCTCAGCTCTTTTGGGAGTTATCAAGAGATGATAATTGGGTTCTTCTATGTCTTGTGTTTAAAAGAATCATAATCGACAATTGATGGCTGTTAAAAGATTTAAAACGTTTTAGGGAATGACAGTAAGACCAAGAATTTTCTTGTGTCCTAAAATTTGATACCAGCTTCCACAGAGTTGAACACCAGTTTAAGATAGTGTTTTAGCATTTTCCGCATCTTGATATTCATATCAGCATTTATAACTGCTGGAAAAAAAGATATAGCTCTATTTTATATTAATAATATATTATAATTATTGATAATACTAACGATGATGTAGAGTTGTAGATAATCGTTAGATATATAAATGAAATAGACTTTCATTTCAAAGTTTGTTAAAAAACGAAAATATTTTTGATGTACCCAAATATAGTAAATTGAGTTAATTATTAAATGGATTATTAATCCGACATTTTGCCGTTCGTTTTAAATAGATTAATTTTCATCCAAACATAAGTATTTAACTCTATCCTCCGTTCGAGTAGAATACGCCACAAAGTAAATTTTTATGTGGAGTATAACAGTTTTGCATTCTGTTTTCCCTCTCCTTGATCAGTTGAGATTGTAAAGTTTAAGAGCCCAATCTGTCCAATAATCTACTCAGCTGGAAGGAGAATAACTGGATTCGTAATTTTCATTTAGCCCTATGTAATATTCAAACAGGATTTGAACTGGAGTTGCCATGTCCAATCCTGGTCCATTTTTATTCACCCAAATATAAATTTATTATTTAGTTTCTCAAATGTTCACTTGGAAAACGATTCTCTCCTTGAACATGGCAAGTTTAATTCCTATGTTTAAAGTGGTTCAGATTAGTATAAATTGCGTGATGCGTGAGTTAACGTCATACTCAATAATTAATTTGCTGCTTGCCTTTATTTGTTAATTTTTTTTTCTGATTTTGGTGACTTTGCAACAAACTAGTCAATTAAGCATTATCAGTGGGGAAAGCAGCACAATGATACAATGCAATCGTTCAGAAATTTGGAAACAGTATAATATACTGCTGACATTCATATCAGAAGCTCCAATAAGATGATATCTGTGTGTTTGGGTGTTAATCTAGGGATTGATTCAAAAAATGTTGGTGTGATCAATGATGATTACAAAAGCACGGCAGCTTGGAAGACCCACTCTGATTCTACTGAATAGAAAAGAACTGCCGAATTGGCTGCCGGGATACATGCCTTCATTGGCAACGATCCCAGCAAGTCTATCACATCCATTGCCAGGGACATGAGAGAGGATTTAAAATTCTGACATTCAAGAAATATATGACAAGGCACGACTGGGTGGGAAAAAAAGTGATTCACTATGAATTGAAGAAGAGAATAAAATTTAACCATCTGACCCCCCAAAATTAGACGCCAAAATTTCTCTGGGATTTTGAGACACAAACGGATCACTTAAGCCCTTCCAGAAGACCATATATCATCATGACGTGTGGCTAGCACGGATATCCCTGACCCTCTCTCTCCACGTCTCCCTATCATTCATCGCCTTCGGCAGGTCTCCAGGGTTACATCCCGTATCATCACACAGCTGCTGTATGAATGTTCGAGCTGGTCGTCCTACTTTTGATTCGCCATATGCAGGGGTCCACAGGAGCACATCACTTACGATCTCGTCTTTGCTTCTCCTGCAGTGCCCGGCATGTCTGGTTCGTCTAGCTTGTATAGTTTTCGTGATAGGTGGTAGGTGGCCGCACAGTTGGCGCCGTGTGGGGTGTTGCTACCAGGACCTGTTCAATATTGTTTGCAACATTCTTGTATAATTGCCGTCGAGCTTCTTCAACCGTATAGTCAGCGTCCAAGTAGTGCATCCATACAGCAGTATCGACACGACCGCAGCCTGGAAGAAACTGCGTTTCATTTTATCGGTCAGGTTTGATTTCCATATGATCGAAAGCCTATCGATAGCTGTCGATATCTTTTTCGGTTGATGAGACGCTGCTTCCTAGGTAGGTGAATTTGTCAACCAGTTTCTGGGAGGTTCCGTCTAGTGTGGAGATGTCGCCTTTCTGATTATAATATTATTTTAAAATAGGAAAATAACTTTTAGTGGATTTGTCCGTTCCAACGAATCATGAATTAGAAATAAAAATGAAGAGACACAAAAATATCTGGATCTTGCCAGAGAGCTGAAAAAGCTGTTGAAATTGAAGATGACGGTGGTACTAATTGTAGTTGATCCTCTAGTAACGCTCTCCAAAGGGTTGGAAAAACAACTTCGGAAACTGGAGAGTAGAGGAAGAACAGAGACTATCCAGACAATTGGATTGTTAAAATCAGCCATAATACTAAGAAGAATCATAAAGACCTGAGGAGACTTGCTGTCGCTCTGACTTCAGTAAAAAGAATTAAAAAAAAATGAAAACTGATGTGAAAAACACGCATAGACTGAATATAATGTGCGTGAAATTTCTGCGTGAACCTAATAAAATTGAATGTCGACATTTCTATCGGCTTGGTCAATTTAGAAAAAAACACATCTTAACAATTTAGTTTGTAAAAAAAAGCACCTCATCAATCTACTACTCCGAATCTAATCCAGATCCATGAAATTCTGTCAATTAAACGAGGGAATAATCCATGGATATGAAAAGCATGTTAATTTATCCATAGAGAATTTGAAAAACAAAAGCAAATATTAGTTACCATATTTACAAAATTATAAGACCCACAACTGGGGATATTTTTGTGGAGGTTGAAGAATTTCATCCGGTTTTATTGTAAGTCTTGAGTATTCAACTTTTGTAACTCAAAAGTGAAGTGACCAGATACAAGTTGCTGAGCAGTTAAATGTTCCTTCGAAAAATTCGTTTAATCACTCAAAAAAAAAAAAAAACTTCGACATAATTCATTTCCAATTATTAGTAAATTTAGTGATTTTATAACAGAAATTCTTGTAACATTTAGATATCCAGTACTTCACTGAACAACCAAGAAACGGATATATATATATATATATATATATATATATATATATATATATATAGAGAGAGAGAGAGAGAGAGAGAGAGGGAGAGATTGATTGATAGTAAAAAAAACAAAATAGATAGATAGATAAAGGGAAAGAGAGAGAGAGAGAGGAAAAGAGATTGGCTTGAAATTTACTGTTATTTTTAAAATAAGTTAATCTAAATTTCAAGAGGGGGAAGCATTCATTTTCAAATTTCCGCCCTTATCTATCTATCTATCTATCTATCTATCTAACTCTTTCTCTCTTTCTCTCTGCCAAAATACCTCTTCTTCTATATCTCACTCTCTTTATCTCTCTCTCTCTCTGCCAATTTCCTCTTCGTCTCTCTCTCTCTCTCTCTCTCTCTCTCTGTCTGTATCTGTGCCAATACCCTCTTTCTCTCTCTCTCTCTCTCTCTCTCTCTCTCTGCCAATTTCCTCTACCTCTGTCTGTCTGTCTGTCTTTCTGTGCCAATTCCCTCTTCCTCTCTCTCTCTGCCAATTTCCTCTGTCTCTGTCACTCTCTCTCTCTCTCTTTCTCTCTCTCTCTCTTGGGTGTTCCCTTCAATAAGATCCTTGTGGTGCAATGCCAAATTAACTTTAAGCCTTTAACCTCAGGAAGAATTAGAAAGTAAAAAATCTCGTTTATTCTTAAAGAAAACAAACAACAACAAAAATCAAACAAACAAACGAAATATGAGAACAAAAAAGGTTTTACAATTGAAAAGAAAATTCGCATTGAAAAGTATTGAAAATAGAAGACGAGTTGAGAAAACACTCGATGGTCTTTTTTCGTTTGCGGGTTTTTTGCTAGGGACTCTTTGTGCCAAATTGGAATTAGATTGGATCATCCAAAAAAGAACAGGCCAAACGGCAAGTAAGATATTTATTAAATATTTCTAGCTGCACACACACACACATACACTTACACACAGACTCAAATATGCGGAAACACACATATAAACAGAATCTTATATATATATATATATATATATATATATATATATATATATATGACCTATCTATCTATGAATTCTATTATATATAAATCTGTATGAAAAGCTACTTTACTCTTTTTCTTATGCGTGTGAGTGGGCAACGTATGTATATATGTGCGTCAATGCCTGCACATGAGAGCATGTGTACATACATGTTATTTATAAATACTTATCTAATCACATTTATCTATCTATCAGCATTTGTTCTATCTATCTATCTATCTATCTATCTATCTATCTATCATTTCATTTTTCATAGGAACCAATCTCTGCCAATTCAAACTTACAGAGCGATGTCAACTTCTCTTCTACCTAACATTGATATATCATTAATTCTGTTACTTCAAGTGTACTTAATATTTCTTTTTCCTATGAATCCACTTACTTTTCTTTTTTTTTTTTTCACTTCATGTAGATTTTAGCAGCACGTCGTCTTTGTTCTGACCTAACATAAACTACAAAAAGCTGAGGGTAAACTCTCGCCATAAATCTGACCCCCAACAGCAAAACACGCTGATGAAAACTGATTTTAATATTTGAGTAGTTTATCTTGTCCGATGGTTTAGATTAAGCAATGGTATTAAGCTGGGGTGACAACAGTTGAAAAGCAAAGGTCGTGAGACGAGAAAGTTCTTTTTTTAATGACGTCTTCTCTTGTTGCCCTTTCTCTTCATAATAACAATGGCAGAATTTCACAGTTTAAAAAATTGATGCACATCTGAAAGAAATTGATGAGTGAGTGCCAATGGGTCCTCACTAAAATGGACGCTTATTTACTGATCTTTGTTGCTCTTAGAGATCGTTCAGTTCTCACTAGTTAGTGAGATGATGAAGATTGATGGCCGACTCAAATCCATTACAAATACTTCTGAATTTTTATGGAAAATTTTTTTTTTTACTTGATTGAAATCAAATAGACAAATTTGAGAATTTAAAAAAATATTGAGACGAACAACAAAAGGATTGCTTTTAATTAGACGATCAACTTTTAAAAAATTAGACGATAAACATGAAACTTAAAAAACAATTAAATGACCATTTTCAAACATTTTAAAAATCCCATAACCAAAGTAAAAAAATTTTAAGAAGTTGAACGCTTACCTTGTTAAAAATTTCATGACCAACTTGAGAGTTAAAAAAATAATAATAAACAATCGCATTTTGGCGTTTTTTAAATGGAATGACCAACTTGAGTATCTTTGCTGAAAAGGGAACAGCGTAAAATACAAAGCAAAAAAATCGAAAGCTTCCAGTAAAAAATATTTACAAGAAAACTTTTCCAATCAGTAAAAAGGGAAATGAAATTGAAAGTGCTAAAATGTGAATGAGAACGAACAAAAAGTAAAGCAAAATGAAATGGATAAAGTTATCAAATCGATCTAAGGTCAAAGAATTCAATTCAGAAAAAAATATATTAAGATGAGAAGGATTTTTATGTTTTTCAAAAGTTTTTAGTTTCCTAAGATTCAGCGGATACTGACACTTACTATAAATCAATTCTTGAAAACAGAAACCTATCTATCTATCTATCTATCTATCTATCTATCTATCTATCTCAAACTTTTACTATCTATCCAAGTCTGTTCATATATATATATATATATATATATATATATATATATATATATATATATATATATATATATATATATATATATATATATATATATATATATATATATATATATAGTATCATCATAGAATAAGTACACTTCTGATAATTTCTTAATAAGATGTTCATTTTCTTCTAAACCAAATATGCAACGGTTTTGTTATTTCAAGTTGAACCTTTTACAACCAGAGAAATAATGTAAGGTATTATTCATTACAAAAATCCAAAGCATTGAAACTCGCTAAGCAAATATTAGATTACTTTGATATATAAGGAGTGAACTTATTTTATACAAATGCATATTAATATGCTTAGTTAGAGAGGTTCAAGCGAAGAATCTGGTAATAGATAATGCCTAATAATATTCGTTTTGAAAGGTATTTTCTGTTTAGTAGAAAATTAACATTTTATAAAAAAGTATGTCTTTTTCTCTATCTATATATCTGAACCAGAAAACTGATAACAAACCTAGATATTAGTTATTCATAAATATACTTAGCAAACGCATGAAGAAAAGAAAGCTTATTTTCATAAACATTCAGTTTGACGAATTAACAAGAACGACAAATCATAACGAGATTTCGTAATGCACTTAAAATGTTCTAATAGAATCAAATAAATCACAACTGAACGATTATTTTGTGCAGTCGTTTTAGACGTTATTTTAAAAACCATCTAAATTGTATAGTAACGAAGATTATATTTCTATTTGCCTGTAACAGAAGCTACGTCACAATCGATTTGACAATCCTGATCTTATTTTATTTTTTAATTAATTATTTAAAAAGGTTTATATAATTAATAAGATTGGCCCTATCAACCTGATATTTGTCCTGCACCCCACGTACGTGCGAGTATGGCCCAAAGCCCTTTTTTGACTGTGGGAACCAGGCCAAGGACCGTAGCCCACATACGCCCGGCGGTCCCAAAAATGTCTTCAGCCCTGTCGGCATTCTCATAAAAAAGGTTCCTGAAGCGCCAGACTTAGCCTCTCCGGAGAAGGTTTGAGCCTGGTTGGACGGCCCTCTGAGGCTCAAGGAACGTTTGCCTTAGCGCGCGAGATATGAATGCAGGCTTCCATGTGAGATTGCCCCGACCGACTACCACTAAAGCTAAGATACACTCGACCTGATCTACGTCATTAGGAAACACGGTCGGCTTAAGTGTGCTCCAGATCAGTGGGCGAGGACACAGCAAGATTTGACCCAATCTCCCGACCCTTAACATACAATTGAATTTATATATTCAACCAACAAATGGTTTTCAGTATGAATGAGAAAATTAATTTGAATAAATGATCCTAAAAAATGGATTTTGATAATATTTGCTCGATGTTATTGACTTCCATTTATTTGGTTTTATTTTAATAAATATGAGCAAAAATCTCGTCCATAAATCTTAAAGAAATTCATTAACAGAAAGATGTTACTATAATTTTATTCTTTACAGTCTAATAAAGTTAAATTAGGAAAAATTAGCCATGAAAGCGAGAATTGATTGGATGAGCGAGTGTTCAAGCTGTTCTATTCTCCGATTTAACCCCCTCTGTTACAAATAAGTTTAACGTAATATTTAATTTCAGATAACAATAAATGAAATTTTTTTATCTTATCAAATTTTTAACAAAAAGAAATAATTGTAATTTATTCTTTTCTGTCTAATTTAAATAATTACTTGTTGTTATTGATTTCTAATATTATTGTTTTATTCTCAAACGTATTAAAAGCAATTCTTTGAAGAATTTTACATAAAAATCAATTAAAATAAAATCAAAATATGTGTAATCTATTTATACGCGTTCTTATTTAGTTTTGTTAGTCTTTCTAATTGAATAAAATGTTTTTTTAACATTAAAACGTAAATACTTGCAACCTGCTTTGTGCATATTTTTGCTAATTAAAAGCAAAAATAGAAGCTCTATTCTGGACTGCAGTTACACGGGTAGTCTTGTAGAGTATAAACAGATAGATGTTTGATTAAAAAAAACAGTTAGTTAATTGTCCTTTCTTGTTGATACATCCAACAGGTTGCAAGATGATGGGCGCCTTATAAAATATTTGGTTTGTTTGATTTTATGGTAAATCAACTTGTGTAGGTTACTTAATGTCAATTTAGTATATATTAAACTTACATGATTTGTAAACATATTTTGTTGATAACGTATTTAAAACGAACCAGTGCCAATTTTTTATGGCATACAGTTAAACGGTTTCAAGTATAGCTATCTAATACAGACTATGTAACCGTAACAAGTTAACGTCATTCATTGGTTTGCACCCATTTCAAACAGATGTAACTGATATATAAGAAAGTAAAAAGAATTACAACTAATTTACTTGCACTCTAATATTGCAATTGTTTCTACACAGTTAAATGGTTACAATTATTGCCATTTAGTAATAATTATTCTATTCAATATTACTTATTACTCAATTTAGATATCAAACAGTTCTATTTAAACCTATTTGGTGCTACCACTCTGGGCCAGAGTGGACTTGGGAGTGATGGCAATAAAAGGGTACTCAGCATTCCCCAAAGCTCCAGCATTACTAGAGCCTCACCATTAGATTATTTAGTGTCAAATCCAGACTCTCGTTGGGGAATCTTACTCCTCAGCAGAGACGCAGTCGGTGTATTCTACAGCCCCAACCCACAGGCCGACACATAATGTATTTGTGAGCAGGTGTGACAAACTGACTATTGCTAGAGAGTTCCATCTGACTATTGCTAGTGTTCCATTTTCACAGGGTGACCTATACTTTTCCATTAGTGCCAAAACTAAGCTAAGTTCATTATAACAGAGATGCAGAAAGATCAAATGAGCTGGTTGGTTTTACGGCATGTCAACTTTTGTTGAGTTATTATATGCCGTAGTCGGCTTTATAATTATGGTATTCATTTACATACGATACAAAAATATATTTTGACAATCATTTTAAACAGTTAAAGACTTTATTATTCAAAGGATATCTTTTTTTAGCAACAGTTAAAACCCTAATATCTTTTTTAGGGGTCTTTATCACTCTAAAGGGGATACAGTCGGCATATTCTCGGCCTCAGGAACAGAACATGGAATGATGAAGGTGACCGGTAGAAGTATATCAACAATAACAGGAACAATAACCCCTTCCGGTTCTGTTGGGTTGCGTACCGGTAACTTTAAAGGAAGCTCGGTGGTTTTCTTTTAGAGGTCTTTTGAGAGGTAGAATGCAAAGGCATCTTTAACAGGACCATTGGAGTATTTTTTCTAGAGGTCTTTCGAAGTGTGGAATGCAAAGACATCCATAATAAAACTATTGGTGTATGTTTTTTCTAGAGGTCTTACGAGGTGGGAAATGCAAAGGTATCTTTAACAGGACCATTGGTGTATGTTTTCCTCGAGGTCTTTCGAGGTGGGGAATGCAACGGCATTTTTAATAGGTCTATTGGAGTGTGCTTTTTCTAGAGGTTATTCGAGAGGTGGAATGCAAGAGTGAAATGCAATAGGACCATTGGCGCGTGTTTTATTTTTCTAGAAGTCTTCCCAGAGATGGAATTCAAGTGTTGTCAAACTCTTATAATATCAGCATAAAGTTTAATCTTGCGTCTGGAAGACATTTAGAAATCAAATTTTTCTCCCAATTTTTTTATATTCGTTTCTTTATTGTTACTGGTTTCTTGTTGTATCTTCTAAATTTTGGTTTTGATTTTTGAAATCCTTTTAAAATATAAACATCTTTGCTTTAAAAGTGGAAACTATTCAACAGATGATCTTTGCCATTTCACTAACCTATATTTCGAAAACTAGCTATGTGATATTATAACATTTTGCTTCAAGAATAGATTCCTGAAGAATCAGTCGATGAAGGAATTTACAAGAAATGGCTTGTCAGGTGAATATGGTAAGCATCATTTCATGGCAAGTGTTTTTTTGTAAGTAAAGAAGAAATAACATGTCTTGAAAAAACTAGATCGTGTCGGTAGTTTTTAAATTGGATGGATTTTAAGTTTAGATTTTCTGAAGACAGACAAAAGGACAGCTTTTTTAAAATCATTTTTCCTTCTTAAATGAAAAGGAGACAAAAACGTAATTTTGTTTGTAGGTGGAGAATTTTTGAACAAAACAAAAATATGACTCATTGTCATGAAAAAGTTGTC